>JAJEKV010000340.1:0-306540 GCA_021234155.1 Isoetes taiwanensis | reverse complement strand
CTCGCCACACCATTTTGCCGTGGAGTGTATCTAAGGTGTTAGTTGTTGATATGGGAGCATGCTAGGGGAGTGATCCTGAAGATTAAGGCAATGGGGCGTGATAGAAACCAATGGTTGCAAGGCAAGAAAAACAAGGGCAAGGTATCATAAGACCATTTACAAGCAAAAGAATAGAGAAAAATATCCTTCATGCAACTATATTTACAAAAGGGGATGATATTCTAAAGAAAAGGATAGGTTCATGCAACAATTTAGCAAAAAAGGCGCTATTAGAAGGCAACGTGGAATGTGGCTTTTAAAGTGCAAGAAAAGGGTCGATCTGCTAATTTGAAGGGGCGGCCGATCTACTACCGAAGAGGGAATCGAATAGCTATAAGGGGACCGCTATTGGCTCAACTCAAAGAAGAAGTCTCCCCCATCAATTCCTATCACACCGCCGGCCGGGCCGCCTTCTGTAGATCCGGATCCGCAAAGAAGAAATAGGTAGATGGGGATGTAAAAGAGAGCGGGCAGGCCAAAGCTATGGAGGGACAATCAATGCAGCAGATCCGCATCCATCCTTGCTCTCCATCAACGCCGCCGGTTTGATAAATCGCACTCCATTGAAGCTTCTCTTCATTTTCTGGCCGGACTTTCTTACTATTGGAAGACAGGAGAAGATCTAAGCCCATTTTCGACGCCTCTAAGCCTATTTGTGCTTGTAATCAAGCATATAGAGATCACAGTTTTAAGGGAGAAGTAAGATGTCAGCTTTGACTCTATTAGTTCTAAAGCCCTTTGAATTGCCTTAGTCTTTCTCGATCCTAAGGAAACCGATGCTCCAATCTCGTTGTGGGAAACCTTGTACAATTGCTCTTGAGAAGAGCTCTTATAAGACTCTAAGAATTGTCTTCCGCTTTTCTATCTCTTTCACCGTTGAACAAGTGGTTATTATCTTAAGAATCCCTAAATCATATCAGTCGCCTTTTTATTCCCTTTGCAAATACAAAGCTTTTGAACCGAGATGACAGATACTCTCCTCCTCTGTCTGATCGACACTAGTTTCCCCTTTCCATTTCAAAGAACATAATGCTTAAAAAGCACTTAGAGCTTGGGATTTTTTAAACAATAGCATTTGCATTTTCTAGAGAAATCATCAATAAATGAAATAAAATAATTGCTATTGCTTCTCGCTCCCTCACATTTAAAAGGGCCACATAAACCGTGTGCACCAACTCCAACACATCCTTGGCTCTAGTTTTTATCTCCTAAAGGGCAACCTGCTTAATTTCCCAAGCATACAACCTTTTCACACAAGAAGTTTCGTTCCATATTATTACTTTCAATCCATCCTTTCTTAATCAATAGTTTGAGATTATTGCCATGAGTATGTGCTAGTCTCTATGCCACAAATCAAAATCAAAACATCGAGAGCATTCACTTCATTGCATACAATATTATCCATTTGAAAAAAGATTCTCAACTCGCTTTTGCTTCCTAAATCTCTTTTTCATTCCCAAGAAATATATTACATGCTTTGGAGTCAAAATTCGACTCTATAAAGCAATCTACAAGCCGGGTTGGATCAAATCAAATTCTGACAAGTCCCCGAACACATAAAACATTTCTATATCCACTACATTTCCATTTAGATCAAAAGTTGCAAGAATCCCTTCCTTCAATAGCTTGAAGAGCTCCATTTCCAACTTGCACACTTTTTTGTACATGTACTTGCAATCTGCTAATATCAAGATTGACTCATCATCTTCACCACTATCAACTACAATAGGATTACAAGTTTTATTAGCATTTTTCTCTTCTTTCAAGAATTCGTAAATTGACCACATACCTCATCTTCATCATCAGAATTGTCTTTTTCTTTTTCTTCATGCTCTTTGAGTGAGATAAGTTCCAGCTGATCTATTTCCTCCCCTTTGGCTTTTCCTCCTCTATTAGAATTTCCCTTCCCTTTTCCAAAATCTTTAGGAGTAGAACACTTTCGCGTTAAGATGTCCCCCCCACCACAATTGTAGCACTTAAACTCCCCCTTTTCTCCTTTTAACCAGCTTTTGGACAATTATTTTAAAATGTCCAAATCATGACAATAAAACAAGTTCTTTTTGCTGCCACATTTTTCCTATGCATTCAATGTTGTTCCACATGTTACCAAATCAACAATTGCGAAATCAACAAATGCCAAATCCATGAATGGATTATTATGTTAAAGCATATTGTACAAACATGTTTGGTAAAGCGTGAGTCAACAATTTTTCAAAGTCAACAAGTGTGAATGTCGCCCCCAAAAGTTTCACTTTCATTGACCAAATTTTTTGCAACAATAATGCTCCATGTTGCGAAATCAACAATTACCAAATTTTGGCCTATGCTATTCTATGCATTATGTTAAAGGCGTTTGGTAAAACATTAGTCAACAATTTAAAGAATAACAAGTGTGAATCACCCCTAAGCAAAAGTTTGACTTTCATTGACCAACATGTTTGGTAAAGCGTAAGTCAACAATTTTTCAAGTCAACAAGTTATGAATCACCCAAGCATTTGGTAAAGCGTAAGTCAACAATTTTTGACCTATGCTATTCTATGCATTATGTTAAGGCATATTGTGTACAATATGTTTGGCAAAGCGTGGAGTCAACAATTTTCAAGTCAATAAGTGTGAATCACCCTGCTGTAAAAGTTTGACTTTTGACCAACATGTTTTGGTAAAGCCGTAAGTCAACAATTTTCAAGTCAACCCCAAGCAAATGTTTGACTTTCATTGACTAAATTTTTGACTTGTTGTTACAACTTCCAATTTGAATCCAAATTATATTCAAAGATGGAACCTTAAGGCAAATTGCAATTTACACTAACTAATTATAATTACAATTACTAAACAAGTGCCAAAATATAAAGATGATTTGTGTACAAAAAAGAATGGCCATTTCGTGATAGATATATATATTTTTTTTAATGTTTTTTAGAAAATAAAAATTATGGCCATTTCAAGGTAATTACCACTTCTCGTATCCTACCTACTAAATCATTAAATTGCGATTAAAAGATTCTAATGGCAATGCAAAAATCCTCAAATCATAGCCTCACGAAATTTATTTCACGCCAAATTTTATATGGTCGTGGAGGGAGAAGCATCGTCTAATTCTCCCAAATGAATGTTGAAGCTGCCGCCGCCCCGCCTCCCTCCCCTTCCGCCGCAAACGGAATTGATTTTGTTAGTATGAGAGAGAATTTCAATCTTAAATTTCTATCAAAGTGTCAATGAGATACAATGATATCCACTTCAACACCAGAAGCAATGGGAATGGGAATCCCGCACACCGATATCCACCGTAACACCAGAGCAAATGGGAATGACGATATTACCGTAGCAACCAATTGAATTAGGGTTGCCATTTCACAAAGCCGATCAACCGGATCCGATCCCACTCGTCATAATTGACATTCATTTAGAACCTTAACTTATCTAATATCAAACCTTTGCGCACTATTACAACCTCCCCCATCACATAATAACATTTAAAATGTCGCTTTGCATGTCCTGATGTTTCAGGTCTTCCCTACCATGAATTATGCAATGACTACAATTTCTAATATTCCTCCTTCATTGCATAACTGCTACTTTCAAACTATTTCTCAACCAATAAACTTCCCTTCGTGTAAACCTTTTGTAAATATGTCCGCTTATTTGTCCTGGCATTTACATATACCATTTTGATGTATCCTTTGAAGCCGTGATCCCTAATAAAATGTATATTCATCTCAATATGCTTTGTTCTGCGGAAAATTTCAGTTGGATCATTTTGCTTGCGGGTTTAGCTCTTCTAATAATCTCCTTAACCATGTAATTTCTTTTTGTCTGCTATGAGGAAGTCGGTGTACTCACTCCGGCATTTGACACACATGCTATGGCACTTTTTATTTTTGCATCTCCAAGCAACTACTCCACCACCAAGAAAATAGCATAACCTCGAGGTTGATTTCGAGCTTAGGTCACCACCCCAACATCGATCATCAAAGCATACAAGTTAAGATTATCTCAATGAAATGCTATTCCCATCTCCGGTACCTTTTAAGATAGTTCAATACCCTTTTTCCCCGCTTTTCAATGTTTCCTAGTAGGATCATTACATCTTCTCAAGCCAAGATATTAACTACATATGATATATCGTGCTCATTGCTATTTTGCCAAATACACAGTATTATCTCTATTAGAGCTCTATAAGGCACATTTTCCATTTCTTCTTTCTCTTTTTTCTCGATATATTCCTTTTCATTGGCCAACTTGTGTCCGGGGACTACCGTGGAGTTTTAACAAAAGATGTGCTTCTTTTCATATATTGAATCAAGCCAACATATTATCTATATGTCCGCCTTTGCCCGAAGTTTTGTAATTTTTGCTCCCTTTTTCTTATTACTTATCCCCAAGAATTGCTTGAGCTCTCCTAAATCTGCCATTCAAACCTTGTATGCAATATATTCTTGCAAATATTTAGAATTGTTGTGTCAAGTAGCTACCATGATGCAATCGGGTCCACATATAGAGCAAGGATGCGATTTTCTTCTTTTGTTTATATTTATACAAATTCCCCATCATTATGAAGATTTTCAAAACCGCTCTTTGAGATAATTATCCATACATAAGAACCATTCTCTTGAGCTTGTTTCGCACTTTCATACACACGCCTCTTTAAGTTTCCAAACTTGATCATTCCCTTGTTCAAACCCCCTCAAGCCGGTCCCATAAAAATGTTCTTCTAATTTAGCATTTAGAAAAAGTCGCCTTAACATCCATGTGATGCACTTCTAAATTTAAAGCATTTGCTAAAGCCAATAATATTCTCGATGTTTGTGAGCTTTATAATACGAAAGTATGTCTCCTCATAATCTATTCCCTCGGTTTTTGTGTATATCCCTCGAAATAACAAATTTAGCTTTTTTGCTTTTAGTTCCATCAAATCCCTATTTTAATTTTAAAAATCCACTTGCTTCCTATTATATTTCTGTTTTTAGAACTTGAACGAGATCATAAGTCCTCCCAGCCATGAAAGGATTTAATTTCCTCCTTCATGGCATCTTCCCATTTTACTTTATCAAGCCGACTTGAAACCTCCTCTATATTTCTAGAAATCTCTTCATCTTCAATAAGTGCTATAATTTGATCATAATCATGACCTATATTTTCTATTCTTTTTACTTTTTCCAAATGTTTCTCCCATATAAAGCATTATCAATGTTTGCTTCTTCAACCAATTTTTCAACTTGGACTTTAGTGTGATGGGGAGCTAGTGTGTTGGATTACCTTCGGCCCCGTAGCAAAGACTTGACATGGTTACACACTTCTCCATTGGCACAAGCACAGGGGATGAGGAGGTTTTGTCGCATCACTACCCGCTTTATGTCACGCTGAATTGGGAGCACTCAATAGTGGAGACACCGCAAAGGGAGCGGGAGGGTTACCGTACATCCCACGCCATCGAAGCAGGGGACAGTATGAATCGTTGGTGCGGGAGTTACAGTGGGTTTGATAGCTTCTACACACTAATCGCAGACAGGTGTGCATGGCCGGTGAGGGCGTTGTTTGTAAATAAGCCGAGGCTTCCTTTGCGCGGAAGGGCCTCCGGGGAGGGGACACCGCCAATTTTCCCCGAACCCGTGTGGGTTTGATGTTGATTGCAAGGCTCTTAAAGAGCCACCGCGCATGGTCATAGATCCACAGCTTGCGCCACAGTGCCCCGCAAGACTATAAGCTCTTCCTAAAAGCCAAGAAGGGGAGATACATGGCGTAAACCCAGTGAGCCTCGCTTGACATGCTTATGGCGTAGCCAAAAAGCTTTTTGGCGAAGGTGTTATACAAGAAGCCAGTGGCTGGTAATGTAAGTGTGGGAGCAATGGATGCACCGGCAGGAGTTATATATGACCCCCGTGAGCTAATGCCGTGGTCCCCCACGTAGGAGGGTGCCGCAGCTCACGCTGGAGGATGTCCAGCAGGTCTCGTGCATCCGGGCGAATGGCAAGGCAAAGGATTTTACGGGGGCCGCAGCCGAAGCCGTTGGAAGTGGGGTGGCCCATCTGCGGGTAGGGCCCCGACGGCGATCATTAACCGTGCTCGAGCTTAGGCCCCCGTGAGTGGATGGTTAGTAAGGTTGCTCCCCGCCATAAAGCTGGGTAATACGGATGAGCCGGTTCGATGTTTGCAAAGCTCCCTCAAAGGGGTGGTGGAGAAGAAGCTCACCAAAGGGCCGAGGAGGCAGGGGGTGCGCACTGTCAGCAAAGCTCACCACACGACTCCACCATATCTTCACTTTCAGAGTGTTGATGAAGGCAAGCCGCACGCGCCGGCTGACTTGTATTGCTGCTTTGTAGATTTTAAGACCGCATATGATACCGGCCCCCGCAGACATGTTGTGGCGCAGGTTGCAAGAATTGGCGAAGTTCCACAGAGTTGCAAAATGTGGTGCACCAAATTTTATGATGGGATTTATGCCGCTACCTTATTTATGAAGATCGGGCGGTAGCTAGCACTATGGGAGTTGCTGTGGCTGCCCATTGTCTCCAATGCTTTTGGGTTGTACATTGATATCCCCGGAGACGTGGATGCAACACCATGGGGAGCCGGGGTGCAATTATCCGATGCGACCTCGCGTGAGCCGCTTACTATATGCGATGATGTAGCTTTGCTAGCCCACACGCCGCCAGTATGTGCGGCAGCTGGATGCCCCCGGGGTTCTGTGGGGCAACGGAATGACAAAGGAACTTGCACAAAACTAAGCTTCGCTCCTCGCTCCTCGCAAACACCCTATCCCTGAAAGTTATATTACTGTGGGACAGAAGTGGAGATGGTGCGGAGCTTCAAGTATCCGGGAATTGATTTCACTACTAACATGCCGGGGATGAGTGTGTGGATAGGAGAGCCGCCAGCCTGAAGGTTTATATGCAAAGCAAAAAAACGCCAGTGTTGCCGGATAGATCTCTCGTGATCGGGGAGGAGAGCACACCCGCTTAGGGCTTTTGGTCGAGCTTGCTGCTATATGGGGTGGAGGTTTGGGGCCCAAAGAAGTAGCAAAAAATAATGGGATAGGTTGGAAAGGGTGCGTAAAGCTTTCTTGACATATAGCTTGGGAGTGAAGGACACCGCACCAGATCGCATTTTGTTGTATGAGACGGGGCTCGGCCTTTACAAAGATTCGCTTGCGCGCGCAGCATCTTACTTTCTTCCATAAGGTGGATGGGATGGATGAGCATCGCTTGCCCCCACAGTCGTGGTTGTTAACTGAGGGGCCCCAAAGGGCTGAAGAGGGGTATGGCACGAGCAATCGTAAGGGGATGGTTTAGGAGGTGGTCTATGGATTACCAAATGCATGGTGGTGGACCGGCATTCTCGATGCTGAATGGGCAATTGATCGCGGGCTATGCTGCCACCCCGTGGGATGCCTCTACTCTTGCAAAGCCCAAAACAGAGCACTATCACGCCGTTAATCCCTACTTTAAGCATGGACCCCATCGGTAATTTGAAAGCACACATCTCAGATTGAAGAAACGGAGAGCTATTGCTGCCATAAGGACGGGTTCCCATTACCTCGACCGTCAGAAACAGTCGGGGGGTGAATGACCGGCACCGGATCCCTGTGGAGGAGAGAGGATATGTCCGTTTGTGAGATGCACGTGATAGAGGATGAGCACCATGCCCTCCAAATGGCCCAAAGATATGCCCATGTTCGAAAGCAATGCACACCGATCTTAGATGTTCCGACACACCGCTACATCGCCATTTGCATCACCTATGGTAGCGACCGGAGCTTACATCCCCGCAGAGATTTCGGCCGCCGACTTGCTTTTCCGGGGCATGGTATTTGAGAGCCCATCGCTAGGTTTTTCCTCCCAAGGGGGGTTTTTTCATCCCTAGTAGGGGTTCTACCGCATAGCTTACATTGTTTGTTTTTGGTGTTGGGGTTTTTGGCTTTTTGCATGTTCTTTCGTGATGTACTGCCTCATAGGCCTCGCCTCCGTGGGACGCTAAAATAAACTTCCTTCCTTCCTCCTTTTCTTTTTCTTTTTCACTGGCCCTGCTTTCTTGGCATCTTCGTGACCGTGCTGATTTGTTTCCCGCTTTTGTTTTTCAACATCCCTATGCTGGTTTTTTTCTTCACTTTCTAATTCATTGGTCGTAATCAACATCTATATTCTGTCTCAACCTTCTTCATTTCCATTTTTCTTTTCCTCGATTGCTCCAGGATTTCTTTAATGAACCTATCTTATAAAAGAACCCCTCATTGAATACCACATCCCCTCACGGATAATTATTGTTTTAGACTCCAAGAATGTATATCCTATACCCTTTGCTTTTCTAGATCATATCTAACAAGAAACCCAAATTTCAGCTTTGTCATCCAATTTTCTTTTTAACTCAGAGGGTACATGACTATACACTCAGACATCCATAAGCTTTGAAGTGATTATAATTCAAATCGTTTTTCCTTTGACCATACAAGATTAGGGATTTCCCTTTAGATTCGGATGTTGGCAGCTTGTTATGAATTAATATGGTCTGCTTGCAAAGCTTCATCCTGCAGAAAATTTGGCAATCCACTATTTTAATCATAGACCTCATCGATCCAACAAGGTTATATTTCTTCCTTTCGCCACACCATTTTTTTTCGCGGGAGTGTATCTACAAAGAAGCCGTGATATGGAGCATGCTAGGGGAGTGATCCGAAAGATTAAGGTAATGGGGCGATAAAAACCAATGGTTGCAAGGCAAAGAAAAACAAGGGCAAGATATCATAAGTGACCATTACAAGCAAAAAGAATAGAGCAAAATATCCTTCATGCAACTATATTTACAAAAGGGGATGATATTCTAAAGAAAAGGATAGGTTCATGCAACAATTTAGCAAAAAAGGCGATTATTAGAAGGCAACGGAAACGGGCTTTTAACAAAAAAGAAAAGGGTCGATCCGCTTATTTGAAGGGGCGCGATCTCAAGCATCGAAGAGGGAATCGGCCAGCTATAAGGGGATCACTGGCTCGGCCCGAAAGAAGAAGTCTCCCCGCCATCAATTCCGCACCCATCACACCGGGTCCGGCCGCCGCCTAGATCCCACCCGCAAAGAAGAAATAGGTAGATGGGGATGCAAAAGAGAGCAAATGCCGTGCCGCTGTGGGAGGACAATCTATGCAGCGTAGATACGGCATCCATCCTTGCTCTCCACACCGCTTTCAACCTTGATAAATCGCAGACTCCATTGAAGCTTCTTTCCATTTTCTCTAGACTTTCTTCAGAAGACAGGAGAAGACTGCTCCATTTTCGAATTCCTAACCTATTTGTGTCAGTAATCGCATATAGAGATCACAAAGCTTAAGGAGAAGTAAGCCGTGGGTCGACTCTATTAGTTCTAAAGCCCTTTGAATTGCCTTTAGTCTTCGATCCGTTGGGTGGAAACCGATGCTTAACTCGTTGTAGAAATCTAGTACTTGCCTTGAGAAGAGCTCTTATAAGACTCTAAGAATTGTCTCTTCCGCTTTCTATCTCTTTCATCGCTGAACAAGTGGTTATTATCTTAAGAATTCCTAAATCATATCACCGCTCTTTTATTCCCTTTGAAATACAAAAGCTTTTAAACCGAGATGACAGATACTTCCTCCTCTCCACCTGATCACGACACCAGCTTCTTTCCATTTCAAAGAACATAATGCTTAAAAAGCACTTAGAGCTTGGGATTTTTTTTTAAACAATAGCATTTGCATTTCTAGAGAAATCATCAATAAATGAAATAAAATACCAAGTATTGCTTCTCGCTTTTACATTTAAAGGGCCACATAAAAAATGGTGCACCAAAATTTCCAAATTACATCCTTGGCTCTAGTTTTGATCTCCTAAAGGGCAACCTATTTAATTTCCCAAGCATACAACCTTCACACAAGAAGTTTCCCGGTTTCATATTATTACTTTCAATCCATCCTTTCTTAATCAATAGTTTGAGATTATTACTGCGAGTATGTGCTAGTATGTTATGCCACAGCTCAAAATCGTAAAACACCGAGAGCATTCACTTCATTGTATACAATATTATCCATTTGAAAAAAGATTCCCAACTCGCTTTTGCTTTCAAATTTCTTTTTCATTCCCAAGAAATATATTACATATTTTGAGTCAAAATTGACTCTATAGCCTAAATCTACAAGTCAAGTTGACCAAATCAAATTCTTGATAAGTCCCGAACACACAAAAACATTTTCTATATCCACTACATTTTATTTAGATCAAAAAGTTGCAAGAATCCCCTTCCTTCAATAGCTTGAAGAGCCCATTTCCAACTTGCACACTTTTTGTACATGTACTTGCAACCTTTTTAACCACATCGATTGACTCATCGGGATCTTTCAAATACCAATCAACTACAATAGGATTACAAGTTTTATTAGCATTTTCTTCTTTTCAAGAATTGCAAATTGACCACATACCTCATCTTCATCATCAATTGTCTTTTTTTTTTTTCTTCATGCTCTTTAGTGAGATAAGTTCCAAATGATCTATTTCCTCCTTTGGCTTTTCCTCATCTATTGAAATTTCCTTCCTTTTCCAAAATCTTTTAGGAGTAGAACACTTTGCAGCAAGATGTTCCCTCCCACCACAATTGTAGCACTTAAACTCCTCTTTTTCTCCTTTTAACAGCTTTTGACAATTATTTTTAAAATGTCCAAATTTCATGACAATAAAAACAAGTTCCTTTTGTCGCCACATTTTTTCCTCTTTTCCCCGCATACAAAATCTCCACTACAAGGGGATAGTCGACGCCGCGACGACGTCGGCTAGAATCCACGTCATCGGCTCGAATATCGACGCACATCGCCGTTCAACGACGCATAACGTTGCTTCACGCCGCTCAACGACGCTTCGTGGTCGACGGTTTCATTGGCCTCAAGGCGGGTATGGTACCGCCGCTAGGTCTGCAAGCGTAGCGGTCGCGGCCATGCACAAAAACGTTGTTTAACGCCGCCTCGCGGATCCTCGACGCGGCACATCCGGCCGCGGTTTGCCGACATGCCGTGCGGGCACGCCACCGCGGTTCTCGCCATGTCGATATGACGCCGCTGAACGACGCACTAAAATTCAACTGGACGCGACCGGGCAAATCGCGGGTTTGCCGACATGCCAGCCGGGCACGCCAAAGTGTTCCGCCATCGCCGACGCGACGCCGCTAAACGACGCTTGTGAATATCTCGACGCGGCAAGCTTTTGCTACGGGCCGCATCGCCCTCGGTCACGCCACGCCATTGTCAACACGCTATCGCAACGCCGCTTAACGACGTTACTTTTTTTTTTTTGGAAAAACCCTTAGTCCGCTAAGAAAATGCAATCTTAGCCCCGAAGACCCAATTATAGAACTCACAAGTTATTTAGATGCAATCTTACATTAGATTAGGTGTCAATCTAATATAAGCCCCGATTTGAGCAATAAAACAGAATCTATAAGATATGCCAAGAATTTGGCAATGTACTTACAAACCAAGAAAATAAATAATATGATAGTCAACAAACCAAAATAAAGTATAAGTAAGGCCTATGGAAAATCCTCAATACATCATAGCCAAGATATATACTGGCAAACTAGTCTCCTTAATATAAAAAATATATATAGGAATGAAAGCTGCATATACGTGCATCCGATTATTCTTCTTATTAAGCTATATGGAAAAATCATATAGGAAAAACAAAGGAACTTTGTATTAGACAGCTTAAGCACAATGGAGAGCCACTTAATGATAGAAAAAGTTAAAAATGGATGTTAGTTTAAGATGGGTCGAATGTACAATAATAACTATTATTGATATACTCATGCTTCATAATGAATACCCAATCGTAAAATGTACCAACAGAAATACTTAATAGCATAATTTGGGAATATGAAGATCAAGATCATGTATTTCAAAAATGTTTTGAGTCATGTTCACCACTCTAGTGATTATCGGGCTTATGCATCAATCTTAAAAACCACAAAACGTAATTTAAACCTGATCAAGCTAAAAGAGAATCACTTTTAATCATCATCAATATGTGAGACATAAATAAAAATATTTCAGAGTAAAGAGATAAAGCAAAGAACATTTGACATGAGTTTATCCAATGTTAGAAAGCCAAACACGTATCAAGATTTTGCTTGTTCAACATTAGCTGACCAAGCTTGAACGCCAAAAAGGAAAACGGAGGATTAAAAACGTTACCGCAGCTGAAACTGCATGCAAGTTAGCACAAGCAAAAAGCCACCAGGGCAATGAACTTAATCTACCATGGCCCATCACCACAAAGTCTGTATGAGAAATGTAGATCATATATACCAATTAAATATCAAATCATAGATAATTATTAAGAGATGTAGCTAGACCAGCAAAGAATTTGAGTCATTTGTTTCATATGAACAAAGAAATACATTATTACATACCCCTAAGAAATCAAAAAAATAGATCAATCATATATAAGGTCATAAAATATTACACAAAGCAACCGAAGTTAGTTGTGTTTCAAAGGTAATGTGTTGCTGGTCCTGATCTCTTCATAGAGTAGAATTAGTTAGGCACAACCCGCATTATACAGCCATAGTGGAATTTATGTACACCGCCTCGAGAGTTACTATGTAAATAACTAGCTCGGCTTGTGCTTTTGAGAATATGATAGCCGTGACTAGGGATCGATTTCCATGTGCATGGACATATGATGAACAACAGATATGTACTATTGGATAGTGTATGCTTACTAAATATGAAGTTAAAGAAAGCTATGATTTTAAATCCTAAGATCGACAAGGATAGCAAAAATAGATTGTGAGAAGTCTTATGAACTATAAAACCCTGGCAATGGTGTTGCTGCCTTATATCCAAGTAGCTTGCACAATCCGCGGATGCTTATATCATTAGCTTCGAGTCGTGAATTTTATTGACCAATATTTATGCATGGAGATACCACATGGCTTCCGCAAATTATTCCAGCCTTTTGCACAGGCAAAAACCAGAGCAGGCCAATCTTCTTCATCAAGCTTCGAGATCTTCCCCGTTGGTTTATGAAAATCATAAATACTTTTCCTTTATCCGCCTTTCCAGTTTCCATCATTTGATCAATGTGGCCTTATTTAGCCCCCTTTCTTCCCCGCCCATCAATACAAAGAACCATTACCCATTCTCCCATAAGCAAGTGCGCAAAGAAAAGGGGGCAACAAACAGAGTCATTCTCATATAGGAGTTAAAGTGAATTTGAATCCCATTGGTTGGTCTAACCCATCATTGGTCCCGCCATCTTGATCCCTCAGCCGGATTGAAGCCGCCAAAACCCTAAACTATTAGTCCCGTAAAATATTTTTTCTTTATTTCTTTTCTTTGGTTAAGTCCACACATAATTTAAATATTATCCAATATAACATGAAAGCTTATTTTCTATATTTTTAAACCATACACAAGGTATGATTATTGTGAATGTTAGCCTAACATTCAATGTCTACAAGGTTTAGGAACCTTTGAAGAGCTACCCTACAACGTATGGGCTATACAGGCTGTAACAAACTTGGTCAGAACTTTCAAGTCTAAACCTAGGATTTGGTTACTGTAAACAACCAAATATTATCATTATATTTTCATAGCAGAGGTAAATTTCATTACTCTAGAGGTAAAATTCATTTTTAACACTTTCATTTGCATAAGACTTTGGCCAAAGACTTTTAATGTCTAGACTTAGGATTTGCCATCAGAAACAACCAAATATTATCATTATATATATAAAAAAAACCCTTCCACCATCCGCGGTAGAGTGAGAACCTATAAATATGTTCATCATACAAAATGACAACGATTATTAACAGTAGAGTAGAGCCCTCAAGTAACACAGAGCCCTTACTCATCCCGTGATATATCTACTCGATAAAGCATAAAGTACTTACAAGATAGTTCTAAGTGCCCTTGCAAGGTCATCGATGTCAAAAGGTAAGCCAGAAGCAATTACTTTTCAAAGTGTTGAAGACATTTCTAATTACATCCTTTCCGAGGAAACCATTGTTACCGGGAAGAAATTAACTCCCTACCGTAAGTCTTCACCAGCCTTTATCAATGTTGGAATGCATAAACATATGGGAAAACCCGAGAAATGATAACTTTGCAAGTTTGCCCATAAGGCCTAAACCACCGGCCTTGATGAATTTATTGGTCTTGAAGTTTAGTTTCTTTTGTCAAACTCAGGGTTTGGTAATAAGCCAATTTTGGGATCCATTATCCGTGATCAGAATATTTAAGAAATTGATTGTATCCTTAAATTGGCATTATTTCTCAGAGATGCCATTTTTTTTATCCCAAGAAGAGCCATGTTGTAAATGGTGATGCCGTAATCTTCGTAAAAGAATTCTCAAATCTCCACCATTCAAGATGGTCAAATCACACAAATCTAGAAGCAAATTGAAACCAAATGTCCTTTGTTCTTTTTCATATGATGTTTGAGTATAAACTTGAGTTCAAACCAAGCTTAAATATAAATTGCAATCTTGGTCGGATGCATGAGAAGCCCATGGGATCCCTTTCCTTTGCCTCCATATTTGATTTCCCATTCAAAAGCAATGGCATAAAAGCCAATCATTGTACCTTGAGAAGTCCCGCCTCTAGAGAATAATACCCATTTTTTCAGCTTTGATATATCATCCACCCTCCATTGTGTGGTAAATAAAGTCGCTTTTTTCTCTAATGACTAACTGAAAGGTGGTATCTTATATGCCATATAATCCCGAACGAGACCAAAGAATGTCCTTCATTATTTCCATAATGCCGCATCCCCTTCCAAGGGATATTTTCATAGTATTTGGTGATGTCAATGGAAAAACATCAAATATTTTACTAGGGAGATTGAGCACAAAGTCAAAGGAGGAATTAATTAACCAAAGAGGGATTAACTTTATTATTGAGCCATATTTTTAAGGTGCGCAGTTGTTCCAATGGCGACTTCAGGCCAAATTTCAACAAAACAATTTAGCACAAATTGAGAATGTCGTGAACTTCAAAAATCGCATTAAATGAGCATTTGTGAGCCATCTCAGATTCAAATTTTTATGTGCTTTTAAATGTCCCCATTAAATAGGGAAGTTTGTCACCGAAAGGAATCAGAGGGCCAAGAGTACTAGAAATGTCATTGATACATTGGGACTTAACCTCATCAGGTTTACTCAAAATAAGCTCAAAATCAGACCGTCAAATCGAAAGTATGGCCATTTCTCTAATATGCCTTTGGCGTGCATAAAAGAGGCATTATTGGATGCTTTGTCCACTTGAGAAATGTAGAGGTTTCTTTTGTAGCCATAACATTGTTTTTATATTACATCATCCCATAAGAATCAAGAAAGCGCCCTTCTTATGCTCCATAATTTTGTATTTGGCCAAAGCCATAATGTTCTTTTAAGGAAGAAACCTCTTGGTCTCATATGGTTCATATCAAGTAATGTACTAAGAAGAACTGATCCAACGATGTTTGAAGTCCTCGTAAACTCATCATCAATGGAAAATGTACAAATAAGTATATGATTTAGCCCCTTGGCTAATGCAAAATTTCAATTTGGGGAAATGAATAATACTAAAAAAAAAAAAAAAAAAAACGACGCCGCACTGCCGCTATCGCTTGGAATGCCAAAATTACCCTATGGACTAAGTTACATGGTCAGGTTTTGCAAAAAATTACACTTTACGCCTCTACATTGCAAAGATTCAAAGCCCACCTCCTAGGCCAATTGTTCACGAAGTGTGTTGGTGCACATGAGATAGTTTGGCGCCTCGAAGGGTGGGCTTCGCCACAAAAACTTGGTCCCTAGGGCAATGTCGACGTTCCGGAGTCCCATTGGCAGACAGATCACGGTTCCTGAGAGGGGAAGTTGCTCGTCCGGTCAGGCCTTCGAGAGGGAATTTTGGGGCAAGCCGCTTCCCGCAGGGTTTTAGGGTCCAGGTTCAAGGCCAACACCCCTCTACCTCAAGACACTACAAGAAGGTCCTAGTCAACGACAAGGATAGAGTTCTCCAAACGAAAACCCTATGAGCGCCGTGTTCTAGCAGTGGTTTATGCTTTGGGTGCCGAAGTTTTGGTCTTTTGCACTTGGGACGTGGGCCATCACATGCAGCTTGAGAACACGGCAAGGGGAACTGATTTTAATGGAGTTTGGACCTCAGCATCTCCGCTGTGGCGCTTAGAAGTCAAGGGCCGCTTTTGCAAGAGAGCAAGACATTCAAAATTGCAATTAATGCATAGTACGGACTTTAAATTCTGATTTTTGTCAGCTAGCATCCTAAGTCATCGCCAACATACGTGCCAACTATCAAAATTTTGATATGGTTTAGATCAAATAGTTTGCACTAGAACGGTCCTGCAGCCCGTTGTTAAGCAACCGAGCCGGCACACTTGCCTGAAGTCAAACAAGGCCAGACCTTTGCAAGGCCTCCTCATTAGAGGGGAGAGTCCAACCCCGTGAGGCGAGCCCCAAAAGCTTCCCGAGGCAGTTTTTCCGGCAAATACCGGGGGGCGACGCTAAAGACCACACTCCCGATCTCTAAGCCTCCCAGATCCGACCGCTTGAATCCTTTGTTCCGGTGAACCTGGTCCGAGAAGGTCCAAAAGTCCAACATCCGTCCGGAGAACATATCAAACCGCTGCCCGCCCCGGCGCGACAACAGTAGAAACCAAAGTGTTTTGTCGTTCGACATTGCGGGAGGTTCAAATGCCGATCCGGACTTCACCACATCGTCCTGAATGCCAAAATTACCCTAAGGGACCAAGTTATCCGGCCGGTTTTGCAAAAGAAAGAAACACTTACGCCCTACATTGTAAAGATTCAAAGAACACCTCCCAGGCCAATTGACTACGAAAGTGTGTTGCACATTAGATAGTTTGGCGCTTCTTCGAGAAGGGGGGCTTCGCCACAAAACTTGGTCCCTAGGGCAATGTCGACGCTTTGAGTCCATTGGCAGATACATCACGCCCTGAGAGGGGAAGTTGCCCGTCCCGCTGTGGCCTTCGAGAGGAATTTTGGGGCAAGCCGCCTCCCGGATGGTTTTAGGGGTCCGGTGGCTCGGGCCAACACCCACCCTACTAAGACATCAAGAAGGTCCTAGTCAACCGGACAAGGATAGAGTTCCAAACGTAAAACCCTATGAGTTGCCGTGTTCTAGCGTGGTTTGCGCTTTGGGTGCCGAAGTTTGGTCTTTTGCACTTGGGACGGGCCGATCACATGCGCTTGAGAACGCCAAGCAAGGGGAACCGACGAATGGAGTTTGGACCTGTACTCCTCCCGCTAGGCGCTTTTAGAAGTCAAGGGCCGCTTTTGCAAGAGAAGCAAGACATTCAGAAATTCAGAATTAATGCATAGTACGGACTTAAATTCTGATTTTTTGTCGCCTAGCTTCCTAAGTCATCGCCAACATACAGCCAACTTTCAAAAATTTTGATAAGGTTTAGATCAAATAGTTTGCACTAGAACAGTCCTGGCAGCCTTGTTGTTGGGCAGCCGAAATACCGCACACTTGCCCAAGTCAAACAAGGCCAGGACCTTGCAAGGCCTCCTCATTAGAGGGGAGAGTCCAACCCCCGTGAGGCGAGCCCCAAAAGCTTCCCGAGGCGCCTTTTTCCTGGCAAATAAGCCCGCCGGGTGTACGCTTAAAGACCACACTCCCGGATCTTGCCTCGTGATCCCACCGCTGAATCCTTTGTTCCGTGAACCCGGGTCCGGAGAAGGTCCAAAAATCCAACATCCATCCGGGAGAACATATCAAACCGCTGGCGCCCCGCGGCGACAAATAGAAACCAAAGTGTTTTGTCGTCGGACATTACGCGGAGGTTCAAATGCCGAACCGACTTCACCACATCGTCCCAAATGCCAAAATTACCCTAGGGACCAAGTTATACTGGGCTTTGGTAAAAGAAACAAACACTTACGCCTCTACATTGCAAGATTCAGGGCACCACCTCCTAGGCCAATTGACTCACGAGTGTGTTGCACATGAGATAGTTTGGCGCTTCTTCGAGAAGGGGGGCTTCGCCACAAAACTTGGTCCCTAGGGCAATGTCGACGCTTCCTGAGTCCATTGGCGAGACAGATCACGGCCCGAGAGGGGAAGGCCCGCCCGCTGCTGGGCCTTTGGGAGGAATTTTGGGGCAAGCCGCCCGGGTGGTTTTAGGGTCCGTGGTTCAAGGCCAACACCCCCTCTACATCAAGACACGGCGCAAGGTCCTAGTCAACCGACAAGAATAGAGCCTCCAAACGTAAACCCTATGAGTTGCCGTGTTCTAGCAGTGGTTTGGCGCTTTGGGTGCCGAAGTTTTGGTCTTTGCACTTGGGACGGGCCGCATCACATGCGCTTGAGAACGCTAAGCAAGGGGAACTGACGGAATGGAGTTTGACCTCAGACTCTCCCGTTGTGGCGTTAGAAGTCAAGGGCCGCTTTTCGCAGAAGCAAGACATTCAGAATTCGTAATTAATGCATAGTACGGACTTAAATTCTGGATTTTTGTCAGCTAGCTTCCTAAGTCATCGCCAACATACAGGCCAACTTTCAAAAATTTTGATAAGGTTTAGATCAAATAGTTTGCACTAGAACAGTCCGCAAATTTGTTGTTGGGCAGCGAGCCGGCACACTTGCCCAAGTCAAACAAGGCCAGGACCTTGCAAGGCCTCCTCATTAGAGGGGAGAGTCCGAACCCCAGAGGCGAGCCCCAAAAGCTTCCCGAGGCAGCCTTTCTCGCAAATAAGCCCACGGGGTGTACGCTAAAGACCACACTCCCGGATCTCTCGTTCCCCGTGATCCGACCGTTGAATCCTTTGTTCCGTGAACCTGGTCCGAGAAGGTCCAAAAATCCAACATCCGTCCGGAGAACATATCAAACCGCTGCCGCCCCGGGCTTACGACAAAAACTAAACCAAAGTGTTTTGTCGTCGACATTGCGGTTCTCGAATGCCGATCCGACTTAAGCCACATCGTCCTAATGCCAAAATTACCCTAGGGACCAAGTTACACGGCCGGTTTTGCAAAAGAAAGAAACACTTACGCCTACATTGGTAAAGATTCGCTGCCCACCTCCTAGGCCAATTGACTACGAGTGTGTTGCACATGAGATAGTTTGGCGCCTTCGAGAAGGGTGGGCTTCGCCACAAAACTTGGTCCCTAGGGCAATGTCGACGCTCGAGTCCATTGGCGAGATGATCACGCCCGGCGAGGGGAAGTTGCCCGTCCGGGCCGCCAGGCCTTTGGGAGAGGACTTTTGGGGCAAGCCGCCCGGTGGTTTTAGGGTCCGTACTCGTGTCAACACCCCCTACGCCAAGACACCCGGGCAGAAGGTCCTAGTCAAATCGACAAGCATAGAGCCTTCAAACGTAAAACCCTATGAGTTGCCGTTTCTAGCAGGGTTTGGCGCTTTGGGTGCCGAAGTTTTGGTCTTTTCCACTTGGGACCTCGCCAATCACATGCGCTTGAGAACGCTGGCAAGGGGAACCGACTAATGGAGTTTGACCTCAGACTCTCCCCGAGTGGCGCTTAGAAGTCAAGGCCCGCTTTGCAAGAGCAAGACATTCAGAATTCGTAATTAATGCATAGTACGGACTTAAATTTGATTTTTTCAGCACTAGCATCCTAAGTCATCGCCAACATGGCATGTTGAGATAAACTACATCTTCGCATGTTGGTAGGGTATTAGTTCGCATAGCGTGACAAAATTAAAAAATATATATATATGTCGTCAGAATAAAGTTTAACACGAGCTATTGGTAAGGTATTAGTTATCGAAAAAGGTGTAAGGTATTACTAGTTATCATCATCGATATATATACCTCATAGCTCAACGGATGTACCACAAAACATCAACATTTTCATGGTGGTATATTTCATAACTTTAACGGTGTAGCAAGTCAAATAAACCCCTATCCATGTTAAATAAACCCATGCATTCTATACTATTTAAAAAAAAAAAAAAAAAAAAAAAATTTTTTTTTTTCGCCAAAAAAAACGTTGTTACAAAACGTCGTTAACGACGTTTTTTTGTCGCCGCTTAACGACGCCACGACGCCGCTAAACGACGACCGTGATTTAAATCGAAACAGCGCAATCCCGCCCGCTTATTTTCGAGCAAAAGCAAAGCTTATGGAGGAGCTGCTTTTGAGGCGATTTTCGGCGGATCTACTTTGGGGTCTATTCTAAGTGTAAGACAAGCTTCATAAGGTATGTGCACGGATCAACCAACTTCGTTTTTGAATCTAAACTTGTTTTGGGTAGATTTAGGGCTTTTTGTATTTGTTGTTTGTTCTTCCTTCAACCTTCATTCTTCTTCTTCCATTCTTGCATCCTTCTTCCATACATATTCTTCCATTCCCTTTGTCATCTTCTTCTTCGATTCTTCCTCCTCTTATACTACTTCTTCCTCCTCTTATTCAAATTCTTACTCTTAATCCCTCCTCTTGCTTCATCTTCTTCAGATTCTTCCTCCCCCATTTTTCTTGGTTCCTCCTCTTCTTCTTAGCCTTTTCTTTTTTGGAATTCTTCCATTCTTCTTCTAATTTTTTTTCCCATCTAAGAAGACGCCGTTAAAAAGACTAGACCCTTCTTCTTTCCAAAATTTTTCCTTATTAGTTGTTTTATACTATTTCTTTCTAATCATTGAATTTTTGTTTTGCATGTACACTCCTAGCAAAATGTGTTGTTCTTGCAAAACAAGTTGGCACCTCTTCCGTAAGGATTTAATTTTTTCAATACGCTAATAAAATACTAATGCTTTATTTAGGTTAAATTGTTATCCAAGAAGGGGACGCCATTGAAACCACCCCCTCCCCATTGATTTTCCATATTTTTTTTTTTCCTTTAAGTTGTTTATTTATACTAATATTTTACTAATCATTGAATTTATTGTTTTGCATGTACACTCCTAGCAAATGCGCGTTGTTTGTGCAAAACAACTTTGCTAATTCTTTGTATCGTAAGCATTTAATTTTCAATATGCTTAATGTATTGATTAATGTATTTAGCTTAATTTATTGATTAATGTATTTAGCTAAAAAAATGGGGGCTTCATTTATTTTTGTATTTTTAATATATTTAAGCGACATCATTTAATGACGTTAAAATCTTATATTTTCTTTATTGGTTAAATTCATTTTATAGGCTTTAAATTAAATGTATTAACTTCATTCATAATAAATGTATTATTATTATTTTTTTTTCAATTTATAAAAAAAAAAAAAATTAAAAAAAAAAAAAAAAAAAAAATTTTTAATACACGTTTTAAACGCCGTTAAACGACGTTGCTTACGTGGTCGCCACGCCGCAACGGCTGAACGCCGCTACCGCCGCCGCGGCGTGGGGTCGCGACGCACGTGACGCCGCTTAACGACGTCAAACACGTGGGCGCCACGCCGCCAAGAACTCGCTGCCGACGCCCCGCCCGGCGGGTGGCAGCCGTGGCGCCCGTATCGTAGGCGTGGCGCCGAACGACGCCACGCCGTCGCTTTAAAGACGGCGGCTGCGGACGATAGCTACGCGGCCCATCGCCGTGAAAACGACGCGGCGACGCTTTCGTTATAGGCGCCGCTCATCGACTTTTGCGTCGCTCATCGACGTTCAAACGACGCCCGGGCGCCGTAAATAGACGCCGAATCGTGGCAATTTTTGTAGTGATATGGCCATATTGTCATAAGAATTTACAGGTTTAAAATGGCCATATTGTCGTAAATCCTAAATTCTAGTTTCCAGAGAACTATTTTGAAGGACGCCCATATTTAGAGTCCAGGATGTGGTATTTTCGGCCTTTTGGATGGTATTTCCGGTCATTCATTGACAACTAGATGGTATTTCTGGCCAAAAGGAGTGGTAAATCAGGCCAAAACAATAGTATTTCCAGCAGCCAAAAAGCTGAAATCTTTGGTCCAATCTTTCTTGCAGCTCCATGGCAGCTTGAACTGCTTCAAAAGCCCTTCTAATCACTTTGATTGCCTCTTTAAAGCTGGGTTGATGAAGAGAGGAAGCGATTTCAGCTCAGATAGAGTCGGATTGATTCAAAAATGCCCCAAACAGTTGATTCTGGACTTAAAACTGCGGTACAGTGGCTGCTAATGGTGGCTGGAAATACCACAAAAAAAGGCCAGAAATTCCACACCCTGGACTCTGGATACGGCAATTTTAGAAGGTTTGTATCAGACCTCTAAAACTTTGGACATCCATGTCCATTCAATATGAAACTTGACAATTAGTTTGTCCTATTAATAAGCAATCATGTTGCTAATTTTCAGAAGTTAAGTCTATGGCATGACTTAAAACTGCGGTACAGTGGCTGCTAATGGGTCTGGACTTAAAATGCAATACAGTGGATGCTAATGGGTGGCTGGAAATACCACAAAAAAGGGCCGGAAATTCCACACCCCAGACTCTGAATACGACAATTTTGGAAGGTTTGTATCAGACCTCTAAAACTTTGGATATCCATGCCCATTAAATATGAAACTTGACAGTTAGTTTGTCCCTATTAATAAACAATCATGGCATGATGGAAGCCAAGCAAAAAAAAAAAAAACTATTGGCAATCTTAATTAATGAATCGCAGTATGGCGGTGTCCAGAGAGCACTGCTTTTTCGAGTCTTAGTGTTGTTATTCTAGCTTGAAATTTAATATACAATGTCCTTACTAAGTGCTTAACCAATTAGAAAAATCTCAGCCTATGAGTTTTGGCAAGCAATTAAATGGCACTTTCTGGACTGTCATTGCAGAATTGTATCAGACCTAAAATTTACAGAATAGAATAGTTTTTTTTAACGTCCTTGAAAATTGGACTGTCATTGCAGAATTGTATCAGACCTAAAATTTACAGAATAGAATAGTTTTTTTTAACGTCCTTGAAAATTTGTATATGAGATATTCTATATGTGCATTTTAGGCTTGAATCACTAAGTTTTGCATTGAATCACTAATAGATCTTCACATCATACAACAAAAACTAGTTTTAAGATTTTCCACAAAATTTACAAAAAATCAATTGAGAGTGTCTATAAACTTTATGAAGATACAAAGAAAAAGGGTCTACTTAGAGGAGGGAAGGGGGGAAAGGTATAGAGGGCATAGGGAAGGGGGTGGGGAGGAGGGGTGTGTGTGGGTGGAAAGTGACACATGTTCGTGAATAGAAGGGAAGGGGATGGGCAGGAGGGCACATGTTTTTTTTTTTTTTTTTTTTTTTGGGATTCACTTAAAATTAAAAGTGGTGAAGCAGAAGGAAATCCTTTAAAGCTAATGACGCATGGGGGATGGGATGGGATGGGGAAGGGCAGTGGGTGGGTGTGGGGACCAAAGGATTGAAGAGATTTCAAATGATGATCTTCCCTTCAAAAAACAAGGTGCAAAGCACTGTGGATTGCCCCCAAAATGTTATTATGAATAAAGCTTTATAAATGTATCTTCATGCGTCTGGTCGTTTAGTCTAGTGGTAATACACTAGGTCTAGCAACTATAGGTCTCGAGTTTGAGACCGCCCAGAATCGCACTTTGAACTGTTGGGTGTCAAAACCCACAGACGCAATGTAAAGTGGTTGGGGGCAGGGCCCAACAAAGCAATGTAGTGTTGTCACATGTCCGTCCTGGATGTTTCCCTAGTGGTGTGACGTTAAAATACTATCTATCTATCTATTATTTAAATTATTTAATTATTTTGAAAGTAGTATAGGAACATGGATGAATCATTTCGTTGCATATGTCTTTGTTTTTGCAAGGCAAAGAGGTAAGTGGCCAATATCACGAAGATGTTGTTTTTCTATTCTGATCCCGTGTTGACAATTCATGTGTATTTTTTTTGTTTTGTTAAGGGTGATGCGTAACTTTTTTTTTTGATGTTTAGATGTAGATTTTGAACATTACTTATTAGCATGTGTTTGTGTTGAATGGTTAAGTCCTTTGAGGTGTAGCGTTCGACTTAGTGTTGAATAACATGAGTAACATATGGGATTTGAATTTTTAAAATCACGTAAAAGTAAATCATTTATATAAAAGTGTCTAGTTTTGCTTTAAAAGCAAAGATTTCTACAATTATTAAAACAGACAGAAAGCTCATAGACAGAGTGTTGATTGTCTAGTTGTTTTCGTACTCGATAATTACGTTTGCACAATTGATTTTGAATATCCCTGTTGGATTTTGTTGAGATACTCGTTCACGGAATTTTAGTGGCGACGTCATCATTTCATTATACAATTCTCCATCGTCCATTCCATATGCTTTGTCAAGGAGTTCATTTCGGAAGAGTGCTTTGTATGCTTTGCTTTTGATCATTTGTAGATGGAACCGGCAAGTGTTGGTAATTGGCTTTGGATTTGGTTTTCACACATCGCAGCGCTGGTGTTCTTCTTCATCATACGCTTCACCGGTAATGTGTACAAACGTATCGTATGCTATCGAAATCTAGACCATCGCACCTAGACTCCGGCCCTAGAGGTCTATATCAAAGAATTACATCATAGACAATTATATAATTCCCATCATTATGGCCCATGCCTTAACAAGCTTACATCAAGTTAATTCCATACACACTCTATGTAACAAAGAAAAGTTCAACCATGACTCAATAATTATGATAGCCTCAATAATGCAATATGCAACTATTACCATTAAATAAAAGACAAATATCTACACCTTTCCAAGATTCACTAACAACAAGGTTAATATCCATATTTAAGGCTTTAATGATGTTTAAATTATAGCATTCAACTATTATTATGCTTCCGTTACAAACTTCCTCCATAAGGAACACTTGTGTCTTGTGTTTTTATTTTCTCTCTTACTTTAACTAATTTCAAAGGCTTTCAATATATAGCTAGATAACTTGTTAGGCTACCCATGTCGTATTTACAAATTAACTTACATCAATTAGCATACCCCTCCGTAACCTAGCCCTTAATCTCAACAAATTCCTCGCCCAGCTCCTTGTTCCAGCTAACCCTTACTATTTTAATTTAACTTATAGCCTTAGCTTAAATCTTATATTACTACCTTACTAACAAAGTAACTAACTGTTAACATTTTCGTTATTATTTCTAACCTAACCCTAACGCGATACTTGGGGGCCGAACTAATTTGCGGCTCCAAATTCCGGCCTCCATTACCCATCGAATCCTCATGGAAATCCCGCAAAAGCCTCCCGATTTTCTTTGGCAATGAAGTTTCCTGGCCATTTCGGCCAGCTTATGGCACAAATCGATGCTCACAGGGCGATTCCCACCAAGATCATGATTTTTCACGGCCCGGATCTTACTCTAATCTTCCTAATTCTCAGATCCTTTCTCAATTTCGGCCTCCCCAAGGCCCAAATCGGCCCATTCCAGGGCGATTCACATGCTTTTGCAGCATGCCAAATCGGGAAGATCATGCCGTTATTCCAGCAGCATACAAGGAAAATACTGCAGTCTTTGCCAGTTCTTGGACTCATAACTTTAATTCTAATCCATTTTCATGTAACTTTTCATGATTTCTGATCATTACAGTTCATCAAGTTCATGATATGCAAACGGCAGCATGCAAGAGAAACTTTTACAGTTTTAACTGATTTCTGCCATACTTTTATCGTAATCTATCTCTCGGGTTCTACTCTGAGCTATTCCAATCACTTCTGGCATGCTTTAAATGATCAGCTCACTAGAAATCATTAGATCTATGATGCTTTTGCAAGCTTTTTATATGCAATCATAAAGTACTTACATATACAATCATGCAAGTTAATTCATATCCACGCACTTACAATTTACTCTAAATCCATGCCAAGTTCCAGAACTCAAATTCATACAGTAAAGCTTATGAACAAAGCATTCCAGACATTCGATTTATCAAATGACATTCGATTTATCAAATGCGAAGAACAATAAAAATGCAGAGAACAATGACATATCTGTAACTGCATCTGCCTTTTCCATCTGCGCATCTGCGCAATGCCCATGTTTAGCAGATGATTAGCACGGATATTTAAAGTTCAATCTAGAAAACGTGAAGGGATTACAAATCCTTTTCTATAAATACATTCCAATAAAAAAATAGTTTGTTTTAAAAATAAAAAACCCAAAGATAAATTCTAAAAAAAGGAATCTCTAGCCCAAAGGTTAAAAAAACCAATAGTTTTTCACAAAAAAAAAAAAAGTTTCCGATCGTAAAAAAATAATTTGGCGTCCAAAACACGGAAAACGTTAGCGTATATTCATACGCAAAAAAACCAAAAAGTTTTTCACCGCCGGAAAAACAATCAGTAATGACGGCCGTCAGATTATCAGATATACCCCTGATATGCCAGAATATGCCAAAACCAACCCTCCCCCTAACGAATTGCCCCCTTAACAGGGGCAATCCAATAATAATAATAATTTAAATTCTATAAAGCAATAGAATAAACTAATATAATTTTAATACTAAATAAAATGAAATAATAAATATAGATATCAATTATATAGTGACATTATTATTAGTACTTTAATGTTTTAAAACTTTGGACATCCATGTCCATAAAATATGAAACTTGACAATTAGTTTGTCCTATTAGAATAGAATAGAATAGATTTTTTTAACGTCCACGGAGACCAATAGGTCATGGGACCCATACAATGGGCTAGTACAATCATTACTACTAGAATTAAAAAACCCCTGCCTCGAAAGGTTTTCAAGGGAAAAACCTTTGCAGTAATGATGATACTAGACAAACGGAGATAATGACTACTGAGGGCTCAGTAATTGCAGACGTTTATCTAGAACCTCAAGTATGTATAATGCCAAGTCATGCACAGATGGTGCTCGAGTTATTAGGCGTGGAATGGAATGCTAAGGTCAAAAAATGATTTGGACTATCTCAAAAGCGGGGCAACTTCGAAGAGTATGGCTTTCATCTTCAATAACCTTTAATCGGGCAACAGCACATAGTCTCTCGCTTCGCGGGCAATGCGGCCGCTCCCATCTACATGTCTCAATCCGTAGCCTGTGGGACCCCGTGCGAATTGATGCAATAGCGACAAGTTTGTCCTTAATAAGCAATCATGTTGCTAATTTTCAGAAGTTAAGTCTATGGCATGACTTAAAACCTGGAATGCGAAGGGTCACGCTAATGGGTGCGGACTAAAAGCTCGATGCGATGGATGCTAATGGGTGGCTGAAAATACCACAAAAAAGGGCCGGAAATTCCACACCCCAGACTCTGAATACGACAATTTTGGAAGGTTTGTATCAGACCTCTAAAACTTTGGACATCCATGCCCATTAAATATGAAACTTGGCAATTAGTTTGTCCTATTAAGAAACAATCATGGCATGATGGAAACCAAGCAAAAAAAAAAAAAAAAACTATTGGCAGTCTTAATTAATGAACGCGTATGGCAGGTCTGTAGCAGACCTATTTTCAGAGCCTTAGTGTTGTTATTCTAGCTTGAAATTTAATATACAATGTCCTTACTAAGTGCTTAACCAACTAGAAAAATCTCAAAAGTTAGATCATTGCCTATGAGTTTTGGCAAGCAATTAAATGGCACTTTCTGGACTGTCATTGCAGAATTGCATCAGACCTAAAATTTGCAGGAAAACATGTTTTTTGCACTCCAAAATTTGTACATGAGATATTCTACATGTGCATTTTAAGCTTGAATCACTAAGTTTTGCATTGAATCACTAATAGATCTTCACATCATACAACAAAAACTAGTTTTAAGATTTTCCACAAAATTTACAAAAATCAATTGAGAGGGTCTATAAACTTTATGAAGATACAAAGAAAAGGGTCTACTTAGAGGAGGGGAAGGGATAGAGGGCATAGGGAAGGGGGAAGAGGGGGTGGGTGCAAAGTGACACATGTTCAGGAATGGAAGGGAAGGGGGATGGGGGGGCACATTTTTTTTTTTTTTTTTTTGGGGGGGGGGATTCACTTAAAATTAAAAAGATGGTGAAGCGTAAGGAAATTCTTTAAAGCTAAAGAGGCATGGGGGATGGGATGGGATGGGGAAGGGCAGTGGATGGGTGTGGGAACCAAAGGATTGAAGAGATTTCAAATGATGATCTCCTCCTTAAAGGTTCCTTGTCTCTGGCTGGGAGGATCTTGATAGCCAATTCTGTCCTTGCCAGTAGTCATGTATACTTCTCTTCTGCTCTGATTGCTGACAGAGCTTCCTATAGTAAGATTGAGCAATGTATTAAAGAGTATATTTGGCAAGGCACTCATCTAGACTCATAGTAAAAAAGCAGGAGGGCTGCGATGTAAGTCCTTATTTCTTCAGGCCCAAGTTCTTGGGGCCAAAAATGTGTGGAAAGCCATCTTTGGCTTCCAATCTCCTGCTATGGACTTTATCAGGTTCTGGTTTAATAAGAGCAAACCCCTAGGAAGCCCCTCTATTAAACATCAGCTCCCAGACTCGGCCTTTTATAATTTTCAATGTGCAGCCAATACCTCCCCTCTACTCAGGAGTATCTTTAAAGCCTGGGAAAAAGTGGCTGCAAATTTTACTCATGACAAACTCTCTAATTCCATGAGGGATACTTCCATATTCTGGTCCCCTATAATGGCTCCTTCCTCCTCCCTGGCTATGGCTATAAGTCATCCGACCTGCTACAAAAAATGGCACTCTGCTAATATTCTTTATGTCAGAGACCTTATTGATGATGAGGAAAATTGGATTCCCTGGGATGTGATTAAGAAGAAAGTGGGAGGGGGTGCTACTCATAGATCTATTTACAAGAAAGTTGTGCAGACTTATTCCCCTTTCTTGGGCAAAGATGGTAAAGGGGAAAGTCACTCACCTCTGAACTGGTTCTTCAAAGTCAAGAGGAGCTATAAAGTTTCTAAGATTTATCATGCATGTCTTCCTCAAAAAAGTAGAAAACACGCCTCCCTCCAGGGCCTTTCCCCCAAGAACTTCAAGAAAACTCTTCAATCCAGCTGGAAATCCTATGCCTGCCCTAAGATTAAAGTTTTCTCTTGGCTCATTCTTCATAATGCTATTCTGAGCAATACTAACATGATCAAGAGAAAGTTCAAGTCTGCTCATAGTGCTCTCTTGCTTGAGGAAGAACACTCATGATGAGTCAGTGCTTCACATTTTCACTTGCCAAAAGATTCAGGACTTTTGGAGATGGTTGACTCGGTCGGGTTTGACAATCCCTGATCTTGATTCTTTATCCAGTATTTCTCAATTCTTTCAGCTCCAGAATTCCAATGTCAATTGCACAATTTTACAATTAGCCTTATGGATAGTCTGGAAACATAGAAATAATGTGGCTTTGGCAAACAGGAAATGTGACCTTAACTGGATGAAGCTCAATTTTCAATTTGAACTTATCAGATGTGCCATGGCTCATAAGGCTCTAAAATTAGAGAAATTTGACTTGGATTGGCTGAATTGGGGATCCTTCAAGTCTAATTTCTTCACTATTCATTTTGATTCTCTCATTGACTTGAATGCCTTTGTGGATTGCAGCCTTTTTGAACAGTGTGGTCCAGGTTTTTAGGAGGACAATCCTTCACTACAAAACCAAAGCCCATTATACGGCGTCTATTACGGCGTCCGGGCGTCGTTTACGCGTCGATGATACGACGTCAGCGTCGATAAGCGGCGTCTATTTCGGCGTCGGGCGTCGATATACGGCGTTATCGTCGCTATGCAGCGTCGCAAGCTGGCGGCGTCTTTAAGCGGCGACGCGGCGATGGATTCAGCATCGTTAACGTACCGTGGAATTACGACCCGCGGCGGCCTTTATTTGCCAATTGGCCAAGCGCCCGGTAGCGGCCGGTGGCGTGTGACACGGCTTAGCGTCGTTCAACGACGAAAAGTACTGCGTTCATCATGTCAGTCGATGGCGTTGCAGTAGCGTACTTGTGGCGTGGTACGCAGCGTGTGAAGCGTCGTTCAGCGGCGTTGGCGTGAAGCGACACTGTCTAGCTGCGTGGTACAGCCGACTTCTGGCACGGCGCCCGCCTTGAGCGGCGTCGTTCAGCGGCAGCTGCTGACGTGGCAGCCACGCAAACAACGTCGTTCAACGACGATTAAAGAATTTTTGATAAAAAAAATATTTATTTAATATTATTCAATATGATTTAACTGGACAGCTTAATATTCATATGCAAAATTAACAAATATTTAATATAAATAAATATTTAGTAATATTTATTAATATTAATATTATCAATAATATTAATAGTATTAATAAATATTAAATATGAACAAAATAAATCGAGAATAAATATTTAAAAATTTAAAAATTCGAAAAATAGAAACAAATATTGATTAAATTATATTAATGGTAGATAAGCATTATTGTTTAATATGTAATTAAATGTTTAATAAATCTAAGAATAAAAAAATAGAATCGAAAGCATAAAATTAACATAACAAAAAAAAATCACAAATAATAAGAACAAAGCATAAAAAATTTAAATTGAATTCAATTAATATATTTCACAATGTAATTTGCACATTACAAAATATATTAAGTCTTTAGTTGTTGCTCTCTTCTTCTTCTTCTTCATTGGCTTCGCTTTCATTTACCCCGCATTATATTGTATCGCAACAATTAGTTCATTGTAGTCACAAATAATTATCTAATGAATGATACACACTTCATCCCCCTTTCACGCCGCTAGCTGCGACGCTGATGGCCGCATGACCCGCCTTTGTTTGAAAGGCCCTTTCGCTCATCTTTAGCGGCCGGCACCAAAGAAATGACGCCTAGTGAGAATGAGCACCAAAACTAATGTTAGTGTTCAACTCGAGAACCTACATTATAAACCAAATTTATACTTACAAATAGCTTATCCAGAAGCCATAACCGCTGGATTCCAGTCTTATTGGCACTATGGTCGCCACTTGCTTCGTCGTATTCGGCCCAAATACCGCTTTGTTCTAGCTTCCCCTTTCTTTGATAATATGTTGGCCTTCAAACACTACAATGCAATACAAGGACTTAGTCCACATGGCATCATCTAATTATAATGCACTCATGGGAGAGATGATGTACTTGAAATGCCTCATTAGTCAACCCGGATAGGTCAGGCCACTTCCTCTATCTGGGACTCAGAAGCTTTGGCAAGATCTTTTCACCGCTTCTTCCGATTACCTCTGCAAAATATAAATAAAATATGAGTACAATGAGGTTATAATGAAGAACGAAAGAGCCTAATACCGTGGATTTAACATGTTTACCCCGCTTTGAACAAAGCTCCCTCCATGAGATCTCCCGACTTGAGCTCTGATATATTCCTTCTAAAATCTCCTTGATCCTCTCTTTTCCTCATCATAGGCCCCGAGTTCCATTCACCCTTGTGGACGTTATGGCAAACGCTATTTGTGACATTATTAGCCATCTTCCAAAAATTGTCGCCATCCGCAGCGGTTGTGGCGCAAGAACTTCTTGCTACTACACTCAACATACGACTAACATATGAATATGTGTTAGTGAACAAAAAGGGCATAATTCAAGATGAACTCACTCATATTGAAAGAGATGCCTTCGGGAGGTGGTGCGGGTGGTGCACGATCTTTTAACAGAGCTTGAAGAGGAATTGCGCCCACTCCGACGTGGACGACGGGGCCTACGCTCCTTCGTGGGGGTTCATTCTCCTGTGCTCGAACGGCCCCCAAGATTGAATTCTCAAGGAGTGTATGAGCTTATGACGGAGGGTCATGGGGGCACACTCCGCCTTACTTTGTTCAACACCGCGCCAAGAATCCCATTTCTCAAGGGCGACATCCCGAATTGCAAGGCATTCCACCTATCTTCGTGGTTATCGCCTGATATCTCTTTGAGTTCCCGCTTCTTAGGCCTTCTTCCGCCGGATGCGAGGTCCTTTTCCGCCTTTCTACGGTGTGGTGATGAGAAGAAGATCCGGGCCCATAACCAATGCATTTACGAACATTATGCATAGGAAAAGAAGGACGAACCGCATTTACACGCTACATTTAAAAACATTAGAACGTTAAAAATAAATGGTTAACTTTACATTTTATCCTAGAAAAAAAATCCATACCAAATCCACACAATGGTGGAGGTGGCGGTGGTGGCGAAGCTAAACCCGAATCCACCAACTTCGCCTAAAGGCCTTTTGCAGTTTTTAGGGTCACAATAAGGCTACCAAGCCACGCGAGAAGTAAAGTTGTGAACAATAGATATGCCATCGCGTCGCATCCCATGGTTGCCGGACATGTGCAAAAACTTGCAAGTTATTTATATGGAGTGCGATGAATAACATAGTAGGAAAGCAACAAATGTTAGCAACATGGGAAGTTCATTACAAAACATTGGGATTTGAATAATTAAAAGTGTCTTTATATATTTGGTTATTAGACAATTAAAAAATTTAATACTCTTAAACATGGCAAGATATACAATATTGTATTCATTATTTGAGTTGTGACAACAACAATTTTGACATCTCCAAGGCATCCATGCACTTCATGTGTCGCCTTTGTCTCACAACCATGGTAGAAGATATTCCAACACTTTGTAAGGCTTCAACAACTTCGAAGCTTTGGGTCGTGATGAGAATACGCCTTCACGTAGGCACATCATTCTTGTTTTTGCTCCTCCAACTTGTCAAGACGCCGTTGGTACATATGGGTTGGATTAATCCATTGGGCATTGTTGTTATTATTAAACCACTCCATTCGTCGCATAGCTTGCACGAAATCCAGAAGCATCTCATAAATATATCCCAATGCATAGACATCATGAATTTCGTGTCCCCATACACGATCATCATCCTTTGATTTCTCAAACACAGCCCTCTAACCATGGATATTTTGCTTGTCCATCCGAAAAGTAAGTACCGACACTTCAACAAGGGACGGCGCCTTTTGGCGAAAATGAATTGCATTGTCCCAATCACCAATGGCCACCCACACATTTTGGTACTCATCATCAAAATGTAATTTGACTCTCTTGCAATTAAGCTTTGTGTGAGTGAAGTGGCCTTTGTGGATCTCAACGACACCTTCTCGCTAGGGCAAGAGCTATCTCGAACATACTTGATATACAACTCGCATTTTGCTCCTAAGTTCAGCCTATGTGTTTGTCGGGTTCTTCTTGGCGCCTAGCAATTGCATTTGACCATCTTCTAAAACGTGACAAGTTATTAGGTAAATAGTCAAACAAGTGTGCAAGTGTCTCTCCATTCATGAAAGGTAGAATCACCATTGGCCCTATGGTATCCCCACTAGAGCTAGCAACTTCATATGCAAGTCCAATGGATGTAGCCAAAGCAGATGCGGGCTCTTGAAGCGTATGTATCTTTGAGCCATCTCATACGCCTCGCCTCTATCTTTGCCCTTGAAAACCCATCCACCGTATAGCTCATCATCTTGGAAGTGTTGTGTTCCGTTGATTTTGATTTGATACGCGGCGATGTGTTGGTTTCTCCTCAATAAGGTGTATCACATCCACGGCCTCTACGCATGGGATCAACAAAGATTGATGTGTTCATGTGATTCTCCAAAGAAAAGTGGGGCTTGCTAGGCCCTCGCTCCACTAGAGCTTCCCCGATGCAAAGCATTTTAATTACCTCCAACCGACGCATTGAGATCCGCAATGATGTTCTTGTGATCCAAACGCCGCTTTTTGAGGAATTCCATGAAGCTACCCATTCCTTGACACGAGCCTCTGGCATTGGGACTTTTAAGCTGCACCGAATGCTTCAAACATGTCTTCAGTTCATCCATGGGGTTTCCAATCATTGGCTTTACATGTGTGTCAAGGAGAGAAGTCAACATTTCTTCTTGACCTGGCCATTTTTGTGCTAACTCAAATTGGCACTTCCTTTTCACATGTCTGACAAAATGGTCGACACGTTGACCAGGCTTTTGCATCTCCCGGCCTGACTTTCGTTAGCACATATCTCATTTATGACCATGCGCCTAATCTCACTAATCATTAGTGTCTTCACAAATGGCCATACCTACAAACCAATTTAGATTCATTAATCTTGCTTTGTGACTTTTTTCAAACCTTCATTATGAATCTTTACCTACTTTCTTAAGAGTTAGTTTCCCTTTTAATTTTTTTTTTAAAAACCAACTATTTAAATTTTTTCTTGCTCTTAACCACTCCACATCAGTGTTTCTTTGACATCCCTAACATCTTTAAAAAACAACATTCTTAACTAGAAACCCTAAAATCAATAATGCAATTTTTTTTCAAAAACCCCGCCTTTGTCCAATCCCCAGAAAGATTTCTATTTATTGATATATTAATAAAAAAAATAAACAAGAGTAGGGTGAGCTTGGACCCGAACACCTAGTCTTCCACTCAAGGCGGAGCCGACCATGCCCTTGTCCAAGTCTCCCAAATTTTTCTAAACTAAATACATTAATCAATAAAATTTCAAGAGTAAACGGTGAGCTTGGACCCTAACACCTAGTCTTCCACTCAAGGCGAGCCGACCATGCCCTTGTCCAAGTCTCCCAATTTTTTCTAAACTAAATACATTAATCAATAAAATTACAAGAGTAACGGTGAGCTTGGACCCGAACACCTAGTCTTCCCACTCAAGGCGAGCCGACCATGCCCTTGTCCAAGTCTCCCCAAGTTTTTTTTTAACCTAAATAAAACATTAAAATTTTATTCTCCTACTCAAACTCAAATTCTTACCTAGAATGTCTTCGAGATGAAAAAATCGATTTCAAGAGCGACGATTTTGTTATTAGTGTACATGCAAAAAATAAAGGCATTCAATAATTAGAAAACTTACATAAATAAAGAAAAAAAAAAAAAAAAAAAAAAGACGATTCACATTGAAAAGATCATTGACATTAAAACTATTTACATTGTTAATTAAAAAGAACTATATATTGACATGTAAAAAATAAAAAAAAAAAAAAAAAGAAGAACATAAAAAGAAGGGCCTCGCTCTTTCAACGACGCCCCTTCTTGTAATAAAAAAATAGAGGAAGAATGGGCCTCGCCCTTTCAACGACGCCCTTCTTCCATGGAAAAAAAAAAGAAGAAGAAGAAGAAGAGGAAGAAGAAGAGAGGAGGAGGAAGAAGAAGAAGGAGGAAGAGGAGAGGAGGAGGAGGAGAAGAAGGAGAAGAAGAAGAGGAAGAAGAAGGAGGAGAAGAGGAGGAGGAGAGGAGGAAGAAGAAGAGGAGGAAGGAGGAAGAAGGAGGAGGAGGAGGAAGAGGAGGAGGAGGAGGAGAAGATAGGAAAGAAAGATTGAATAGAATGAGAAAGTGGTGAAGAAGAAGAAGAAGAAAATGAATAGAAGATTGGAAGAACGGAAGATTAGAAAGGAAGAAACCAATGATTGGAAGATCATTGGAAGAAGAAGGAGGAGGATTCGATTCATACTAATAAGAGGCGAAATGGATTGAAGAAAAACAAGGATGGAAAGAAGAGGAGGATAGAAATGGGATGGATTGAAAACAAATAAGAAAAAACAAGAAGCCCTAAATCTATCAAACAACAAGCCTAATTCAAAAATAGAGTTGATTGATCCATTGAAATACCTTTGATGCTTGCTTGAAGCTTGAAAGGACCGCAAGATGATCCGCTAAACCAAAAATCGCCACCTAAAAACGCCCTCCACCGCTTAGAACCAAAAACTAGGCGGCGGAAAAGCCGCTCGCTTCGATAAAAGTTACGCACGCCGCTGAACGACGTCACAGGTCGCTTAACGACGCCTCCGCAATAGTCGCTAAACGACGCCTATAACGACGCCTTTGTGTTAAACGACGCGGCCCTTTTTTATTAAGTTATAATTATAAGTTATTATTATAATTATAATAATAACAGCTTAAGTCAAGTGCACACATAAGCCTCAATCCTTACAATTGCAATTGATGGTGAATTTGACGAGAATGGGGCCCATGTGACACATCCATTCCAAAGATTATAGTTGGCTCCCTCGAGACCTTTGGAAGACCAATTTCACGAAATTCCATCGATAACATCAGATTATATCCTCCACACTACAGCCGAAGTAAGTCTTCCTGCCAATGAACAGGGAGCCATTATGGGGTACCAAGTGAGTTACCTTGGCATTAATTTTCAAAGCCACATTCGGCTGGTAATCGATCATTTATATTACGGGAGGAACTATACACCGACAACAACCCAACGCCTCGATTTAAAACAGCTTGTTAAACGGGCCCAAGAAAACATCTCTCCGATAAGTATGCATTGCATCTTCCTTCAGAACTACATATAAAAGGAATCAAACCATTACACAAAGATAGAGATCAGTCTTTTCCGAGGTAGAATGCATAGAATAAACTCCACGTGGCTTTTTTAGCTGAGATTTTAAAGCATTGAACATCATTGAAACTCGCGGAATATCGATGGGGAGGAAATCAACATGATGCTATTGGTAACAATGATACGTATAAACAAGGAATCGTGTGAGAATGATAGTTGGGGAATTGCATCAAATGGAAATGACAGATGGGGAGGAGGCAACCGATGCCAATGATTCTTGGGGTATTGCTTCCAATGAAACTCACACATCCGGAGCGTATAATAATGGAGCACTAGTTGGCAAATGATTACTTATGTATTTTATCTATCCTTCTTTATCTATCCACTTAGATTTCTCTCCATCCTTGTTTATCTATCCACTTTAATAAACCAGACTTTGTGCACCATTGAGCTTCACTTGCATACTTTCATACTAAATCAAGCTTGCCAATCACTTCAAATATGATCTAAAGGAAAGCAAAACATATGGCTCACTGTGTTGCTCTTCTCTCAAGATACAATCTACACAAGGCATGCCCAAATTTACCCATGCAAAGTCGCAAAGAAGAGCTTTTTGATTTGCCATATTCTCTCGCGGCATGATCACATACAACTTCATATATGGTTGCAGCCTCTTCATAGATTATCGCTAAGGGTTTTGGACACAGCCTTCGTGGTTCAACGACGCCCCACCTTGAATTTCGAAGTTCCCTGTGGCCTTGGGAGAGGAAATTTGGGGCAAGCAGCCCCGAGGGATTTTAGGGTCCGGCTCAAGGCCAACACCCCAACCCCACTTCAAGACACCTGCTAAAGGTCCCTACCGACCGGGACAAGGAGAGGGCCTCCCAAACGAAACCCCGTGGGCTGCCGTGCTCTAGAAAGGGTTTACGCTTAGGCCGAGTCCCGGGTCCGCTGCACTTGGGACCCGCCGGTGAAGCAAAGAGCCGAGAATACCGGAGCAAGGGGAACCGACGGAGCGAGTTTGGGCCTTCCTCCTCCCCGATGTGGCAAGTAGAAGCCTGGGGCGCTTTTGCGGCAAGACATTCGTGAATTCGCAATTAATGCATTGCACGGGGTAAATAAATTCCGGTTTTTGCCGGATCCCTAATTCATCTCCAAAGACACGCCCAATTTTCGAATTTTCTGAGAAGGTCTAGGTCAAAGGGTTAGCATTAGAACTGCCGGGCAGCCCGCTGTGGCAACCGAAGCCGGCACCCCTTCCCCAAGTCAAACGAGGCCAGACCTTGCGGTGGATCCCTCACAAGAGGGGAGAGTCCCGACCCCGTGAGGCGGGATCCAAAAGTTCCCCGAGGCAGCCCTTCCCGGCGCCGCCTCCCCCCTGGTCGCACGCTAATGACCACCCTCCCGAGCCCTGCTCCCCTATCCCACCGCTGGATCCTCCGCTCAGGGCCCCTCTTCGAAGGTCCAAAAGATTCCAGATCGGGTCCGAGAACTTGTCAAACCGCTGGGCGCCCCCGATGTCGGCCTTTGTAGAAACCGCGACTGCTTTTGTCGCTCGGCACCGGGGATGCTCCTAATGGCAAATAGACCCCAAATCGTCCGAATGGCGAAATTACCCTAGGGAGCAAGTTACACCTGGCCGGTTTTTGCGAAAGAAGGAAACACTCACGCCTCCACGACAAGATCCCGCATGCACATCCTAGGCCAATTGACTACGAGTGTGATGGAAGTGAGCTACTTTGGCGCTTCTTGAGTTCGGGTGGTCTTCGCCACCTTAACTTGGTCCCTGTGGCAATGTCGACGCTCTCCGAGTCCATTGGCGTAGTCAGATCGCATTCCCGAGAGCTGAGGTCGCCCGCCCGGCCCCGTGGCCTTGGGGAGAGGAAATTTGGGGCAAGCAGCCTCCTGAGGGATTTTTAGGGTCCGCCTCCTGGCCAACAACCCCCAACCCCATTTCAAGACACGGCGCAAAGGTCCCGCCGACCGACAAGGAGAGGGTCTCCAAACGAAAACCCGCGGGCTGCCGCCCTAGAAGGGTTTACGCTTTGGGGCCGAAGTCCCCGGTCTGTTGCACTTGGGACCCGGCCGAAGCAGCAGCCGGTGAATACGGAGCAAGGGGAACCGACGGAGCGAGTTTGGGCCTTTCCTCCTCCCGATGGGCAAGTAGAAGTCGGGGGCTTTTGCAGGGCAAGACATTCGTAATTCGCAATTAATGCATTGCACGAAAATAAATTCCGGCTTTTTGCCGCCGATCCCTAATTCATCTCCAGCACACGCCCAATTTTCGAATTTTCTGAGAAGGTCTAGGTCAAAGGGTTAGATTAGAATTGCCGGGGCAGCCCGCTGCAGTGGCAAACCGAAAGCCGGCACCCTTCCCCAAGTCAAACGAGGCCAGACCTTGCAGGATCCCTCACAAGAGGGGAGAGTCCCACCCCCGTGAGGCGGATCCAAAAGTTCCCGAGGCAGCCCTTCCCCGCGCGGCCTCCGGGTCGCGACGCTTAATGACCACCCTCCCGAGCCCGGCCCCCTATCCCACCGCTGATCCTCCGCTCAGGGGCCCTCTTCGAAGGTCCAAAAGATTCCGTGATCGGCCTGAGAACTTGTCAAACCGCTGGGCGGCCCCGATGCCCGCCTTGTAGAAACCGCGACTGCTTTGTCGCTCGCACCGGGATGCTCCTAATGGCAAATAGACCCTCGCCAAATCGTCCGAATGGCTAAATTACCCTAGGGAGCAAGTTACACCTGGCCGGTTTTGGCGAAAGAAGGAAACACTCACGCCTCCACGACAAGATCCCCGCATGCACATCCTAGGCCAATTGACTACGAGTGTGATGGAAGTGAGCTACTTTGGCGCTTCTTGGAGTTCGGGTGGTCTTCCGCCACGAACTTGGTCCCTGTGGCAATGTCGACGCTCGAGTCCATTGGCAGAGTCGATCGCGATTCCCGGAGAGCGAGGTCGCCTCGGGTCCGGCCCCTCGTGGCCTTGGGGAGAGGAAATTTGGGGCAAGCAGCCTCCTGAGGGATTTTAGGGTCCGCAAGGCTCAAGGCCAACACCCCAACCCCACTTCAAGACACCTGCAAGGTCCCTACCGACCGACAAGGAGAGGGGGCTCAAACGAAAACCCCGTGGGCTGCCGTGCTCTAGAAGGGTTTACGCTTTGGGGCCGAGTCCCCGGTCCGTACTTGGGACCCCGCCGAAGAAGCAGCACCGAGAATACGGAGCAAGGGGAACCGACGAGCGGAGTTTGGGCCTTTCCTCCTCCCGATGTGGCAAGTAGAAGCCGGGGGCGCTTTTGCAAGGCAAGACATTCGTGAATTCGCAATTAATGCATTGCACGAAAAATAAATTCCGGCTTTTTTGCCAGCCGATCCCTAATTCATCTCCAAAGACACGGCCCAATTTTCGAATTTTCTGAGAAGGTCTAGGTCAAAGGGTTAGCATTAGAACGGTCGGGCAGCCCGCTGGGTGGCAACCGAAGCCGCACCCTTCCCCAAGTCAAACGAGGCCAGACCTTGCAGGATCCCTCACAAGAGGGGAGAGTCCCACCCCGTGAGGCGGGATCCAAAAGTTCCCGAGGCAGCTCTTTCCTCGGCAGCCGCCTCCTGGTCGCACGCTAATGACCACCCTCCCGAGCCCTGCCTCCCCTATCCCACCGCTGATCCTCCGCTCAGGGCCCCTCTTCGAAGGTCCAAAAGATTCCAGATCGGGTCCGAGAACTTGTCAAACCATGGGCGCCCCGATGTCTACTTTGTAGAAACCGGGACTGCTTTTGTCGCTCAGCACCGGGATGCTCCTAATGGCAAATAGACCCCGCCAAATCGTCCTAATGGCGAAATTACCCTAGGGAGCAAGTTACACCTGGCCGGTTTTTATAAAAGAAGGAAACACTCACGCCTCCACGACAAGATCCCGCATGCACATCCTAGGCCAATTGACTACGAAAGTGTGATGGAAGTGAGCTACTTTGGCGCTTCTTGAGTTCGGGTGGTCTTCTCGCCACCTTTAACTTGGTCCCCGTGGCAATGTCGACGCTCGAGTCCATTGGCAGAGTCGATCGCGATTCGAGAGCTGAGGTCGCCCGTCCGGCCCCCGTGGCCTTGGGGAGAGGAAATTTGGGGCAAGCAGCCCCTGAGGGATTTTAGGGTCCGCCCAAGGCCAACACCCCAACCCCATCTTCAAGACACGGCGCAAGGTCCCTACCGACCGACAAGGAGAGGGCTCCAAACGAAAACCCCGTGGGCTGCCGTGCTCTAGAAGGGTTTACGCTTTTGGGGCCGAAGTCCCGGTCCTGCTGCACTTGGGACCTGGCCGAAAGCAAAGCAGCCGAGAATACGGAGCAAGGGAACCGACGAGCGGAGTTTGGGCCTTTCCTCCTCCGGCGTGGCAAGTAGAAGTCGGGGGCGCTTTTGCAAAGGGCAAGACATTCGTAAATTCGCAATTAATGCATTGCACGAAAAATAAATTCGGTTTTTGCCACCGATCCCTAATTCATCTCCAAAGACACGCCCAATTTTTCGAATTTTTCTGAGAAGGTCTAGGTCAAAGGGTTAGCATTAGAACGGTCGGGCAGCCCGCTGTGGCAACCGAGCCGCACCCTTCCCCAAGTCAAACGAGGCCGACCTTGCAGGGATCCCTCACAAGAGGGGAGAGTCCTGACCCCGTGAGGCGGATCCAAAAGTTCCCGAGGCAGCCTTTCCCGCGCCAGCCCCCTGGCCGCACGCTTAATGACCACCCTCCCCCGAGCCCTGCCCTATCCCACCGCTGATCCTCCGCTCGGGCCCCTCTTCGAAGGTCCAAAAGATTCCGATCGGGTCCCGAGAACTTGTCAAACCGGGCGCCCCGATGTCTCCTTTGTAGAAACCGCATCTGCTTTGTCGCTCGCACCGGGATGCTCCTAATGGCAAATAGACCCCGCCAAATCGTCCGAATGGCGAAATTACCCTAGGGAGCAAGTTACACCTGGCCGGTTTTGGCGAAGAAGGAAACACTCACGCCTCCACGACAAGATCCCCGCATGCACATCCTAGGCCAATTGACTACGAAAGTGTGATGGAAGTGAGCTACTTTGGCGCTTGGAGTTCGGGTGGTCTCTGCCACGGAACTTGGTCCCTGTGGCAATGTCGACGCTCGAGTCCATTGGCAGAGTCGATCACGATTCCCGAGAGCTGGAGGTCGCCTCAACCGGCCCCGTGGCCTTGGGGAGAGGAAATTTGGGGCAAGCAGCCTCCTGGGGATTTTAGGGTCCGCCTCAAGGCCAACACCCCAACCCCACTTCAAGACACGGGCCCAGCAAGGTCCCGCCGACCGACAAGGAGAGGGTCAAACGAAAACCCCGTGGGCTGCCGTGCTCTAGAAGGGTTTACGCTTTGGGGCCGAAGTCCCCGGTCCGCTGCACTTGGGACCCGGCCGAAGCAAAGAGCGAGAATACGAGCAAGGGGAACCGACGGAGCGGAGTTTGGGCCTTTCCTCCTCCCCGATGTGGCAAGTAGAAGTCGGGGGCTTTTGCGCTGGCAAGACATTCGTGAATTCGCAATTAATGCATTGCACGAAAATAAATTCCGGGTTTTTGCCAGCTGGATCCCTAATTCATCTCCAAAGACACGCCCAATTTTCGGAATTTTCGAGAAGGTCTAGGTCAAAGGGGTTAGATATTAGAACGGCCGGGCAGCCCGCTGTGGTGGCAACCGAAATGCACCCTTCCCCAAGTCAAACGAGGCCGACCTTGCGTGCAGGATCCCTCACAAGAGGGGAGAGTCCCGACCCCGTGAGGCGGATCCAAAAGTTCCCCGAGGCAGCCTCTTCCCTCGGCAGCCGCCCCCTCGGGCTGCACGCTAATGACCACCCTCCCGGAGCCCGGCCTCTATCCCGGACCGCTGGATCCTCCGCTCAGGGGCCCTCTTCGAAGGTCCAAAAGATTCCAGATCGGGTCCGGAGAACTTGTCAAACCACGGGCCCCCGATGTCTACCTTTGTAGAAACCGCGACTGCTTTGTCGTTTCGCACCGGGATGTCTCCTAATGGCAAATAGACCCCGCCAAATCGTCCCGAATGGCGAAATTACCCTAGGGAGCAAGTTACACCTGGCCGGTTTTGGCGAAGAAGGAAACACTCACGCCTCCACGACAAGATCCCCGCATGCACATCCTAGGCCAATTGACTACGAGTGTGATGGAAGTGAGCTACTTTGGCGCTTCTTGGAGTTCGGGTGGTCTTCTCGCCACGAACTTGGTCCCTGTGGCAATGTCGACGCTCGAGTCCATTGGCAGAGTCAGATCGCGATTCCTGAGAGCTGAGGTCGCCTCGGCCCGGCCCCGTGGCCTTGGGGAGAGGAAATTTGGGGCAAGCAGCCCCTGAGGGATTTTAGGGTCCGCCTCAAGGCCAACACCCCAACCCCACTTCAAGACACGGGCGCAAGGTCCCGCCGACCGACAAGGAGAGGGCCTCCTCAAACGTGAAACCCCGTGGGCTGCCGTGCTCTAGAAGGGTTTACGCTTTTGGGGCCGAAGTCCCGGTCTCGCTGCACTTGGGACCCGGGCCGAAGCAGCAGCCGAGAATACGGAGCAAGGGGAACCGGGACGGAGCGGAGTTTGGGCCTTTCCTCCTCCCGATGTGGCAAGTAGAAGTCGGGGCGCTTTTGCAAGGGCAAGACATTCAGAATTCGCAATTAATGCATTGCACGAAAAATAAATTCGGTTTTTGCCGATCCCTAATTCATCTCCAAAGACACGCCCAATTTTCGAATTTTCGAGAAGGTCTAGGTCAAAGGGTTAGCATTAGAACGGGTCGGGCAGCCCGCTGCAGGCAAACCGAGCCGCACCCTTCCCCAAGTCAAACGAGGCCGACCTTTGCAGGGATCCCTCACAAGAGGGGGAGAGTCCCACCCCGTGAGGCGGATCCAAAAGTTCCCGAGGCAGCTCTTCCCCGGCAACGCCTCGGTCTGCACGCTAATGACCACCCTCCCGAGCCCGGTTCCCCTATCCGACCGCTGGATCCTCCGTCAGGGGGCCCCTTCGAAGGTCCAAAAGATTCCAGATCGGGTCCGAGAACTTGTCAAACCAAGGGCGCCCCGATGTCTACCTTTGTAGAAACCGCGATCGCTTTTGTCGCTCGCACCGGGGATGCTCCGAATGGCAAATAGACCCCGCCAAATCGTCCGGAATGGCGAAATTACCCTAGGGAGCAAGTTACACCTGGCCGGTTTTGGCGAAGAAGGAAACACTCACGCCTCCACGACAAGATCCCGCATGCACATCCTAGGCCAATTGACTACGAAAGTGTGATGGAAGTGAGCTACTTTGGCGCTTCTTGGAGTTCGGGTGGTCTTCCGCCACGGAACTTGGTCCCTGTGGCAATGTCGACGCTCCGAGTCCATTGGCGTAGTCGATCGCGATTCCGAGAGCTTTAGGTCGCCCGTCCGGCCCCTGTGGCCTTGGGGAGAGGAAATTTGGGGCAAGCAGCCTCCCGAGGGATTTTAGGGTCCGGCCCGGGCCAACACCCCAACCCCACTTCAAGACACGGGCGCAAGGTCCCGCCCGACCGACAAAGGAGAGGGCCTCCAAACGAAAAACCCCGCGGGCTGCCGTGCTCTAGAAGGGTTTACGCTTTGGGGCCGAAGTCCCCGGTCTTCCCGCCACCTTAACTTGATCCCCGTGGCAATGTCGGCATTCCGAGTCCATTGGCAGAGCCAAATCAAGGTTCCGTGAGGGGAGGTTGCCCGGGCCTTCCCCTGTGGCCTTGGGAGAGGAAATTCGGGCAAGCAGCCTCCCGGAGGGATTTTAGTGTCCGCCTCAATGCCAACACCCCAACTCCACTTCAAGACATGGCGCGAAAGTCCCTACCGACCGACACAAGGAGAGGGCCCAAACGTAAACCCCGTGGGCTGCCGTGCTCTAGAAGGGTTTACGCTTTGGGGCCGAAGTCCCCGTCTTCGCCACCTTTAACTTGGATCCCCGTGGCAATGTCAAACGAAGATTCTCAGTCCATTGGCGAGCCAAATCGCTGTTCCAAAGAGGGGAGGTTGCCCGCCCTTCCCCGTGGCCTTGGGGAGAGGAAATTTGGGGAAAGCAGCCCCTGAGGGGATTTTAGTGTCCGCCCCAAGGCCAACACCCCAACTCCACTTCAAGACATGGCGCTAGGTCCCTACCGACCGACAAGGAGAGGGCCTCCAAACGTGAAACCCCCGTGGAGCTGCCGGGTTTACTCTAGGGCCGAGGGTTTACGCTTTGGGGCCGCTTCGAGTCCATTGTCCAAATCGCGGGTTCCCGAGGGAGGTTGCCCGCTTTCCCGCCTTAGGGAGAGGAAATTGAAAGCAGCGCCGAGAACGACACGCAAGGGGAACAAACGTAAACCCCTGGAACGCCGTGCCTAGAAGTTTGGACCCCGTCCTCCTCCCGGAACGTGGGCAATTAGAAGTCCCAGGCCCTTTTTTGGGCAACGCGGGCAAGGGCAACACACGAAACATTAAATTCATAATTAATGCATTGCACCTAAAATAAATTCTGATTTTTTGCCACTGGATCCCTAATTCATCTCCAAAGACACGGCCCAATTTTTCGAATTTTTGGAGAAGGTCTAGGTCAAAGGGTTAGCATTAGAACTGTTTTGGGCAGCCCGCTAAGAAGGCAACCGAGCTGATTTGGAAGATTTGGAAGATGCAAATGACTTCAAGCCACAAAGAAACATAAATTTAGTGGTCGCTTTCTATCACCAAAGTTGAGAAAAAATCCAAGCCGACCGGCCCATCACAAACTTCTAAGAATGTGCATTTGAAAGATTTAGAACATGGAAGTGTCCCATTTGTAAGAGCTACAGAGAGTCCAAACCACAAATAATCTCGTTAAGCCGGTTCTACCAAATTAAGTCGAAATGTCGCAGAAAACCTCGTGTTCAAATGGCAAATCGAATCAAGAAGGCGATATCCAACGTAAGAATGCAAAATATCTTCAAGAATCCTTCGTGATCATGTTCATGCATATGTATCAATGCTAGATTGTACCCAAGAGAAAATATAACAATGTACAAAACATAGGTTTATTGAACAAAAGATCACTTGAACAATTCAAAGATACCCTCCCCGAGCTTGGCTTATGGTTTCTATCGTGAAGTCCTCCACTTGTCCATCCCCTTTGAACCATAGCTCCATGTCAGTATGTCCAAGGCCGCCCATGCATATGTCGACGCTTAGTATCATGTTAATGCCGCTTTTCCCCGTGGTGCTTCCAAACCCCGACCATCTTTTTTCAAGAAGCACCCTCATCATGCTAGGGCAGCTCACCGGTTCCTAGCAATTTGGTCAAAAGGCTTTCTCACCAATCACATACTTTTTAACACTTTCATCCGATGGATCGTTGTTTCATAGTCCTCATCTTCGAAAGTGGAGGAGGGGTTCACGAGGATTCCCTTCCTTCTCATGCCCCCGACGGCCCTACACCAAGCTATAGATTAGAAAATAGATAAAATACAATAAAGTGTATAAACTACGAGTGTAGCCTTACTTGTGAAGACAGTTCCATATCTCTCTCGCTTGAATCCTCATCTCCTCCCTCGAACCGTTCAAGCGCCGAAGCATACCTTCCATGGCCATGTATCCCAAAAAGCAATAAAGAAAAAAAACTCACAATAACCGCAAATGAAAAACTAGGATCCGAGGATCGCTCGCAATACTCAAATCATAAAAAGAAATGGGAAAAATGAAAGCCGGGCCGATGACTTTTAAAGAACGTAGACGCCGCTTTTAAGACGACGATAAACGCCGCTTAACGACGCTTAAAGGTCGCTTAACGACGCCTATAACGACGCTAACGGCTATAACGACGCCGCACGAAATTTGTTTTGTTTTCGTATGCCGAGATGCCATATATATTGCCCTATTAGTCCTCCAGCTTCTCCCCACCTCCCCTTCCCGCCCTCGCGCCTCCAGCCTCCTCCTCCTCCTCCTCCTTCGCCGGAGCTCCTCACCTACATCCGCCATGGCCGCTTCTCCCCGATGCATGCCCGCTGATGCCGCACTGTAGGCCGCGGCAGCGCCGCTGAGCACCCGAACTCGCCTTCCGGGCCCCGAAAGGGCTAGAGACTAACCTAACCCAAGAAAGGCCGGAGTTCAAGCAAGCCATGACAAAGCCGCATGATAGGGGCAAGAAAGACCTCGCCAGACATCGGGAGGCCGGAACCTTCCTCAATACAGCTCGAAAAGCCCTCAAGAAATGCATGGTGAACTCATGTGCTTGGCCCGTATGCTAGAGGATAGGGGCCTTTGGGAAGGGAAACATTTGCTGAAGCCCTACTTTCAAAAGTTGCACCTGCACCAAACTGTGGCATGCGGAAGTGCTCGCATACGAATTCCTTTGGGGAAATGACACCACGGAGGGCTTGGATTCCATGCTTCGAGGCTTGTTCTCGACGGGGTGGAGGAAATCACCGCCGAAAGCACCTTCGAAGCCAGGCGAGTGGATCACACCGATGCTGATATATACCACTAGATGTGCACCGCATCCACTTTGTTTTGTGTATTTGAATTGTGTATGGGTTTTTATATGAATTTTGTATTTTGAAGGGAATACATATATGATTTTTGTATATGAATCTTGCATTTTGAAGGGAATCTTCACATTTTATGATTAATTAAACATAAAGCGCGTACTCAACTCAGATGTAGAACTGCCCTCGACGGGCGCTTTGCAAGCCATAGGTCTATACTAGGATGCCAATTAACTTGGCATAAATGTCTATGATAACTTCGGGTTGCAATACTAATGTTGCCTAATATGGTTTGTAGTATACACAAATTGCATGCCAAAGTATTTTCTTATTCATATGTGGGAAGAAAATATAATAATCATAATAAAGTAATGAAGGTTCAATCGATGGTAGTCTTCTATCATGACAATAGTCCCCCCCAACCCCCAACCTCCCTATTCGACCGCCATCTCTTCTTCACCTTCAAATTTATGCGCGGAGCGAGCCTTACATGGAACTACGAAACCACCACCGATCTTGCAAAGGATCCGAAACGAAGGTGACCTACAAAACCTCTATTACATTAGTTCCTTTGTTAATGACATATATAAATTTTATTGCATCCAAGTAAACATACTTGTTCACATTGCTCAACCCTCACGAGTGTGTCTTGACCACGATACCGACGAGTTGAATCTAGTGAATACAAAGCACTCGCATCTTTATGTGATCGTGGCATGAGCACCAAGACACACAAGATCAAACCATTCGCATCAAACAACATTGTTTTGAATGCACTACCGACATCAACCTCCATGATAGTCTTTATAGTACCAATCCATTCCAACATTGCCTCGATTGGGTTTGGGTCTGCACTACCACCCGCAAACCGTACTAAACTTTGCTGATATACCACAATCATAAGTGCTTGCCATGATCCACACTTTGTCGCCGAAAGTGAGCACCGTAAGACCATATTGATGCATATGAATTATACTACAAAGTAAAGGAACAAATGTTCAAAATAACGAATCTAAACTCGTGGAATTATATGCTATTAAGTTGCACTTACAAATAGTGACACGCCTTTAGCATATGCAAATTCTTCGCTAGAAACATGTTCGCCACGCCACGCTGCCTTGCCATCTCTAGTTGTTCGAGCAGCCATTTATTGTTTATCTCACTTGGCGTGACCCCTAGATGATCCTGAAGTGGTTGTTTGCATTCTTTTGTCGATAGCGCCTTCTCTCCTCATCTCTTTTTATTTTTTCTTCCTCGTATTTTTTATCCATTTCTCCATGGGAGTGGAGTTGTAGATGAGAAACTTATTGACTTTTGCCTGCTCTTCTAGTGTGAACAATTTCTTCTTCCGGGTCTTCCTTCGAACTTCTCCAACTATAGTTGGAGTGTCTTCATCGGTCCATAATCGTGGAGCATTGGGGTGTAGATCGCCAAGAACTCTGGGTGACATAGAATAATGACTCTCGTATAACCAACCCTCGCCATGCAACCCTCCCTCGCCTTGCTCTTCGACGCATTTAAGTCCTTGAGGACCTTCGTAAAAGCGCTTCTATAAAAACATCCATCTAGGATTTGTTGTGCCTCGCAAGCTCTACTGGCCCACTAAATGCACTAGTAAGTGAGTTTGTATGTCCGTAAAACTTGTTGGGAATTCTTTTCTCTAGCATACAACATGCCTCAACGACCTTAGTTCGCATGTCCGCAATTTCATTTGTCGGATCTCCTTCCTTGTAATCCATCTAAATATGATTTAAGAAAGAAAAAGTTAAGTGAGAGTTCAAAGATCGAAAGTGTTTTCTAAACTGCATTTAACCTGAAAAACTCGATAGGAGACATATTGCATGTAGTGGACCGGCCTACGACGATCTAATTCCTCGTAACAATAGGCATAACAAACCGCAACATCTTATGCCAATCATGAGATTTCAACCCAGCTTAACTCCCCTTCGTTAGAGAAACAATTACGCAACGAATGCATATATCCCCGCCTGAGTCTTTTTATTGCCTTGATCGCCGAAACGGGTTTCATACATTTTCTAGGCACGATCCAATCCACTTGTGGCCTTATTCCTTCTTCGACATTTAACCATGCTTTTAGATTTTGATCCAGCCTTCTTGTAGATCTTCTCGTGTCGTGATCTCGTGTCCTTACGTCCCCCAAGGGACATGCTTCCAAATAGACGCCAAACGCTTTTAAAGATGTGCATGGGATCAAGAAGATGATGGATCTTCAATTCTCATCCAATAGGGTAGAAGGAAGAAGGATGCTTTCCACTTCATTCCTTTAACCTTATTTCCTTCAAAAGATCCCACATGTTACCCCAATCTCTCATTGTCAACCTTTTGGGAGGCTCTTCAAAGGTAATGTTTTTCTCTTTGGACCTACGTGATCGAAGTCGATTTTCCATTGGCGATATCTCTTGAAGTTTGCATAGACATTTTGTGCAATGCCGCTGACCGGGCGAGAGTTCAACTGCTCAAACCCACACAAGTGACATGCCGCATATCCGCATTAATTTGGAGTCCGTGAGAGTTCATACAAACCAGTGCCAATCGCCGTTGTCCACATTAAGATTGCTCAAGGTAAATCTTCGCTCAAAGACGAAGTTCTCTTTGAGACATCGTGAAACTTCAATACCTTCACTCCACAATGTCAAAAGCTCATCAATAACTATTTTCGATATGGATCTAGACTTTCCGCTTTTCTTCGGTCCTAGAACTAATAGTACTACCATTAAATGGCTAGTCTTCATGAGTAACCACGGGGTAAATTATAGTTGATCAACACTATCGCCAAGTTGACCACGCTACCATTGACGCCCATAAGGATTAACACCATCCGCTGCCAACCCTAATCTGGAGATTTCGCGGGCTCTTCCAAATTCGCCATGTTTCATCAATATGCTTCCATTGCTTTGCAACTAACCACGCTGAGTACATTGTCACTGACGATTAGCGCACACCAACCCATGAGCTGGCTTTTAGAGATTCACATCAAAACAATAGCCTTATGCGAGGGATCAATGGAAAGTAGCGAACCACCTTCATCTGACGGCCTTTCCCTTGGCATCCGTGATTGTACCTAGAGGCACCACATTTAGGGCATGTTTCGTTCTTGTAGATGTCATCCTGATAATATACCATGCAATCATTTGGACAAGCGTGAATCTTATGGTAGCCTAAACCAAAGAGTCGCCAATATATTTTTATTTCAAAGGCGACTTTTGGGCATAGTGTTCCCTTGTGGGAGTATTTTCTCTTGCAATAACCTCGTATAAAATGTATCTTTTACGATACATTCAACTACAAATTCAATAAGTCAAGTGATTGCAATTGTACTTACTCTAACAAAGCCGTAACACCGGCATTGCTCCATTTGAATTTGGCTTGAAGGTTTAATATCAATAAAGATGTCGCCAATCTAGATATGCTTGCACCTCGATATAATGCTTTATGCGCCCTCCAATAAAACGTGATCTTCATGACCATCGTTAGGAGTATTTATATCGCCATCTAGGTCGCTGTCAAGATTGGGCCAAATGCATCTAACATGTCGGGCTATGGGTTCTTCAACTTCCATGAAGTCGCCCATAGGGCATTGTCATCATCTTCATCATCGTATTCCTGCTCATCTTCATCATTGTACTCTTCATTATGCGTTGTGCCCATGTTTGTACCCATACCGCCAATGTATTCTAATTTCGCTATCCGCAATGACTTTTGATGTCGCCAATTCAAGACGCTTGATGTGGTCTTATATCCACTTGCCTACCCCCGCACGCCGATTAAACGAAATATATGCGATTGATACATACATTGAGAGCCCGTGTTTGTTAAATTTTAAGCATTTAATAACGAATCTAAATATAAAATTTTATGTCATAATCAAAGCATATATTGAAGATATAATACACATTTATCTTCAATATGTGCAATCTCATTCCAAGAGAAGAAGAAGAAGAATTCAAGAAGAAGAAGAAAATGGTGCATTCCGACAAAAATTATATGAGTAATTTGAGTACATCATCAAAGGACCTCCTAGATTGGTCTACCGTATTCATATTCAATGAACAATTCATCACCAATACACAAAGTTTTTATAGCATAAACCATGATATATCTCCCCACAATTTTACGGCTAAAAAATCTTCTTGGTCTTTGTTTGCCCCGACAAATTCACAATTGGTAGCTTCAGTGGATTCTCGATAGAGCTATTAATAAAAGCAAAGAAGGTTTCCATGCAACCGAGGACGACCATCAATATATGTGAAGCTTATGAAAGTCACCGGGCTTGGATATTGTTCGTGCATTTGAATTTAGGCCATAGATGAGCATGCGCCATCGATGCTTACTCAATTTATGCCAAGTGTCCGAAGTTATATTCGTGACCTACATATGGCATTAAAGGAACAAATGCATTATCTTTGACTTTCACACTAGTCATAATATATAATCCCAGCCAAAGACCGGGACCCGACTATTTTTAATCATGTAAACGCCTACCCCAATATGTAAATTGCTCCCCATAAATAATTGGCTTGCCTCTAGGCCATGCATTGAATTTCTTACGATCTTTATCCTCAGAAGGGTCGGACCAAATGGACTAGTGAAGGTGGAAGATTATTTTCTTCGACATGATCTAGTACATTCCAATTTTGATGAACATTGTCATTCCCTCCAATCTTGGCAACGCCATTGCACGACGAAGTTCTATCAATGTAATGGGATACTCTTTGAGGAAGTTGATGGCTTTTTTTTGTAGGGTTTTCTATGAACGCATTCATAGTATCAACATCATCTACTTCCAATGACAACATAACCCCAAAATCTATATAATCGCTTCGAGCTCACTTCATTCTCAATTTCTTCCTAACAAAATACAAGCAAACTAAGTTAAGACATCGATTCAAGTACATGAGAGTAGTTGATTATCGCTCATAAGATTCGTATTATTATACCTCGCTGAATACCCCACATGTGCGGCCCGAGAGCACCGGATTTGTCGGCATTCACCATATTTCTCAACATGGTCGAGGACAGCCTTTTCTCATCCGCTTTATTTGTCCTTTGCACATCGAACAATTGCAATATAACCGCTCTCACAAGTACAACCAAAAAAAAAAAAAAGTAACATCAAGATATAAAGTTAACTAATCATTCAAACATGTTTATGGTACATACATCGGGCATTCATTTCATGCACACCACCCCAAAATTTCTAGGAAGACTAGGTCCACCGGGTCTAATTGGACTATTTGTGGCAATTGTTGGGGTAACATTCTTTGGCGCAAGTCGCCATGTAACTTTCTCAAAGCTTTCTCTCACTTTACGCTCAAATTCCTTCCGACGCTCGTCCATGTTGTTTTTCTAGTAAACAATAAAAATATTAATAAAAACCATGTAATAATATAATAATTATAAATATCCATGTTTTTTTTTTCATGATTTTATCAAATGTTTATTCTTAAGATTCGTATTCATACAACGCTTATGATATTTAGAAAGCATTTGATTGAAGGGTGCCCGAACCCCGATACATCTAGTCCTCTCCATTTGAAATGGAGTCCACCAAAGACCTTATATTCACGCAACCTTTCAAATCTTTTTGTAATCTATGAAGATTGAAACTTCGCTCGAGGTGCATAAACCCGATACATTTAGTCTTCCATTCGGATGGAACCGACCAGTACCTTTGATCATGCATCCCTCAAGTTTTTAACATACTTTCAAGATTCAATCTTCTAATCTATTAGCATTTGGAGGTGTTTAACTCTAACACAAAGATTAAAGCGTAGATCTTACCTTATGAAGACCCACGGGCGCAAAAAATCCAAAACAAACGAAAGTGAAAATAACAAGTAAATAACCCGAGCGGCCGGGTTCCCGCCATATGTGACGCCGCTTATCGACATCCGCAGACGCCGCTTAACGACGCCAAGTCGACGCCGACCGACACCTAGGCATGCCACATCGCCTTGCCGCGCCCGATGCCCCCTCATATGCCACGCCGATGATCATGACGCCGCTTAACGACGCAAATGATCATAACGCCGTTAAACGACTAACCGTGATTGTTTAACATAATAGTAAAACAACATACAATACAAATAACACAAATAAATAAAAATAATTGATTGTTCCCATTCATAAAATAAGCTTATACAACGACAACACAAATAGATAAAAACTTATTGTTTCCATTCATAAAAAAGCTTATACATTACTTATGTCCATCCCGAGGATCGCGGATGTTTGATGCAACCATTTGCATCATTATCCGCACCATTAATGTCGTTTTCTTTGTTTGGCTCGGTGAGCCATTCTACCAATGCCCCCGCATGGAACGCCGGATGTTAGTGCAATCGAAGCTCCTTTCACTCATCTTTGCCACGATGGTGAAGGGAGGGTTCTCACGGAGAAGCGTGGGGTTGGCCGGAGTTGTCTTCCCTTGGAGGAGGAGGATTACCGCTAGAAGGAACATATCGCGAAGGTGGTCTTCAAATCACGGACCATTATAGCAAGATAGGGAAGAACACTCAAAAAATAAGAATAACAAAGAAGCCATCGATGGATCCACTTATAACGCGGGATGTAGGGTTAGGTTTAGGGTTAGGGTTTTATTTGGCAAAAAAAAAAAAAAAAATTCCTTCTCAAGGCGGACGCCGTTAACGACGCTTTTGCCGACGCGGTTTGACACGCAGTGCCGCCTTTGGCACTGCACCCCATGCCACGCCAGGTGACGCGACACGCCGCCGCCAGTGCGACGCCGTTCAACGACGGCACGCCGGGCGCTCTTGACACGCAGCCGCCCCTTTGGCAATCTTTCATTTCCACGCGATGACGCCGGCTGACGTCAGCCTTCCGGTGGAAAACGCCGTTGAACGACGCTTAGCCGACGTGTTTGACACGGCGGCCCCGCCGTTTTGGCAGCGCATTCCATGCCACGCAGTGCCGGGCCGACACGCCAGCCCTAATGATCCGAAGAACGTTGAACGGCGCCGAACGAGCGGCGCCGTCGTCGTTGAACGACGCCGTCCGATGTTCGACGACGGTCCGGCTGCTTCATCGACGACGACGCCGTTGGACGCCGACGATCCCTTGTAGTGCTTCCCGGATGATGTACCCACTCACCATTCGGGGACTCCTGTGCAAAGCCGTATGGGCTACTTTTCGGTTAAAATTTCTGCTCAAGGAAGCCTACAACGCTCATATCTTGCACAAGTTTATTGGAGCAAACAACCGTCTTCTCACATAAAGACAATTTTCCTGCTTAAGGTCCATGTACTATTATCACAAGGGCAGATGTGAGGTCTGCACCGGTGTTCTCACTTGGATATTATTCAGGTTCCTATTGATGAGCTTCTGCTATTGACCCCCTCCTGGGCTGAGATCAACTGGCTTGCTCCCCCCTGTTTCTCATTACACCTCAATGCTACACACTCTTTCCCTGACCTCCCTGCCATTCCGGAATCACTGTTGAACCTATCTTCATTGCCTATTCCCTCTACTGTCACTCCAATTTCACAAAATTCTGCTCCCTCTACTTCTGGTATATGGCTCTGAAGGTGATCATTAAACCAGACAGGCTACATTTTATGCCAAATGGCTGATTGGACTTACTGCTACTGTGTTACTGTTTTAATTTTTTCTGTTATGGGCTCTGAGCCTAATTTTGTATGTTTTTAACTTATGAGTAATATAATCCTTCCTTTTCCTCAAAAAAAAAAAAAAAAAAATAATAATAATAATAATAATAATTTATATTCTATAAAGCAATAGAATAAACTAATATAATTTTAATACTAAACAAAATGAAATAATAGATATAGATATCAATTATATAGTGACATTATTATTAGTACTTTAATGTTTTTATTGTAAAAATATTCTCAACTCAGTAGTCGAGAAGGCATCGTATACTTGTTCCGACAGCAAAAAAAATAAAAAAAAAAAATCTCGTCTAACGAAGCAAAAATGGGCATTGTTTTTGGATCTCTCGCCCAACAATCATGGTATCAATTCATTCTCACTTCCCTCAATCCGGCATCACAATCAATCCATGCATACAACTACAGATTCAAAGGCTTTGTTTCTCAGCTGACTGACTGCCTATAGTTTCTTGGACTTAAATCCAGCCAAAACGATATGACCAAAGTTGAAATGTGACAAGGAAGAAGTTCGCAAGGCCATAACCATGCCATTTAATTTGTTTTGAAAGAAGGAATCCAATGCAGAGTGCGACCTGATCTAGAGTGGCAGAGGCCAAGGTGAGAAAAGGATATACTGGAAAGTCAGAATTTGAGAAAAATAAAAGAAAAAGAAAATGCTAGAGGCTACAACATCGGATGAAAAGGGAGACCTCTTACCATCAGCCCAGGCAAGGATGTTGGGAGGCAATTGGCAACTGGCCATGGGACTTTGGGATTTCAAATTTGCCATGGAATGTGACAGTGGATCCAGACGCGACGAGTTGCCAGATCAGATTCAAACGCGGCCAAGCTGCACATCAGATTCAAAAGCAGTCAAGCTTCAAAATCGGCCAAGCTGCACATCAAATTCAAAAGCGACCAGTGTTAGGAACTAACCAGAATGCTGAAGCTGTAGATCAAATATGTTGTTATTAAATTGTTATAGATGCATTTGAACTTTTGCTTCATATTTTTGACGGTTACGGAGGTGGTAGGGCCTGAAAACTCAATTCAAGTGTTGTGCCACTGTTATATGCACCAGATTTAACATGGCCGCATCGTATTGGAAGCAAAAATGCAGTGGGAAAGGGGATTTGTTCTACCAACAATGATTGTCATTTCTTCATTGAGTAAATCTTCATCAATCAATAGTGTAATTTTATCATTCCATCTCGGATTTTGCCCCCCTCTTCATCCACATCGGTTCTCGCTTTTCTGCCCATGTTTACCCAGGCTACTGCACACGTCTTCATCTTCCCAAATTTCTTCACATTCTTCAGGCCCTACGCAGATTGAAGCAGGATAAGATCGAAGTGAAATTGATAACTATGGTAACGTTGGAGTTATGGCGACCTTCTACAATTTCGTTAGAAAATATGACTGACAGAACGAAAACCCTAAGGTGGAAAACGCCAAGTAAAACACATAGTTAGAAAATTTGATTCGCCATGGAAAGCTTTGTTCCAGAGGCCTCCACCAAGCATGACCGTGGCAGAGAAAAAATTGCAAGTCGATTAAGCAGTTGGCATGTCCTTGCAAGAAACCTAGCAGTCAGGCATAACAGAGAGACTAAAACCCTTTATTAAAATGGCTCTACTAGCATAAGCAACGGTAACACTTACAACAAACAATACGATGTCGAGCAAGGCAAGGAGGCAGGAAAGCAATCTCTGATTCAATAAGCATCAAATTTGTCGCCAAACATCTACGCCAGAAAGCAAGACAGATACAACCTGATCCCAAGTCTCGACCACGCTACTGTAAGACTCTGATGCTCTCAATGTTTTCTAGTTGTCAAACATACCCATCACCACAAGCGTATGGCTATGATCTTCCTAATTATCAACAATATCCCATTAGTATTCACACCCTATACCAGCCGTCCAATCTAGTCATGTGGCAATTTCAAGGGCTCAAATCCCCTCAACTATCAAATGTTCGTCAAGCCAGACAACCCTCTATAAGAATATATATATAAGCTAGATATATGAGTTATTTAATACGTTCTACAATGCAAGTTCTAGTTTTAGCATATTTCTACGGTACAATAATTCTGTTTTAGCATGTTCCTACGATTTAGATTCTCAAAATTTTTTTTGAAATCCCCTAAGATTCCCTTGAGATTCCCCTAGATTTCCAAAGGTTATCCTAGGATTGCTCTAGATTCCTTAAGATTCTATGTAGATTCTCTTAGACTCCCTTAGATTTTATGAAGGTTCTTCTAGATTATTCAAGATTCCATCAAGATTGCCTCAAGTTAAAGACTTCCTAAATTCTCGAAGATTTTATGAGATTTCTTTGGTTCTTTAGATTTTATGAAATTCCTCTAGATTCTTCAAGATTTTGTGAAGATTCACTTAAATTTTATGAGATTCTGTTAGATTCTATGTAGGTTCCCTTACATTCAATGAAGATTGCTCTAGATTCTTCAAGATTCCTTTCTATTTTATTAGGTTCTCCTAAATTCCCTGAGGTTTTATGAGGATGCCCCTAGATTCCCTTCGGTTTAATAAGAATGCCCTTAGATTCCCTTAGATTTATGAGATGCCCTTAGATTCCCGTAGATTTTATGAAATTATAACTTTTAGAACATTGTAGAACTATCTAGAATCCTTTAGAACTTTCTAGAAGATCCTAAATTCTTTTAGGAGATTCTAGAAATTTCTAGAACAATATTCTAGAATCTTCTAGAAGATTCTACAACTTTCTAGAGTATTCTAGAATATTCTAAAACTTTCTGGAATGTTCTAGGACATTCTAGAATTTTTTGAAATATTTTAGAACTCTAGCAATCTAGTAGACTCCTGAACTTTCTAAAATATTTTAAAATTATTTTGAACATTCTAGAACTTTCTAGAGAATTCTAGAACATTCTAGCGGTGAATCAGAATGCCCATCCTCATGTGGATGGCCCCCTTATATACTGGAAAATGGGCCTCATTTTTGCACGAATGCATGTGCGATATTTGTGGACAAATGGATGGATGAGATGGGCCACCAGATCCAACGGCTCAGATTGCGTCCACTTGAACTTCTAGAACAATCTAGAATATTTAGAACTTTTTGAACTTCCTAGAACATTCTAGAGCATTCCAAAACTATCTAGAGTATTTCAGAACATTCTTGAACTTTGTAGAACTATCAAGAACATTCTAGAACTTTCTAGGACATTCTCCTCTATTCCTGTCTTAATTAGATCCTTATTCTTACATAGGTATGAAGCATCATTTTTTTGGTTAGAATGGGGGGCTTGAGGGACAATGACCAGGGTTCAAATCCCTCAATTAACATAAAAACTTTCAAACCTCTCCCTAAGATTAATTGAAAATACTAAGGCCCGAGCATGCAACATGAGCCATAGGATCTTGAACCAAGGATTAGATCAATCTGGACGATAGAATCACGTAGGGTATATCTGAATCAACGTGAACCATATGATCTTTGATCGATGATCAGGACCAATAACAATTTGGACTGTAGGACCGTCTATTTATAAACTCCCAAGCCATCTAGGCCATAGGATATATCCCAGAGCAACGTGAGCCGTAGGATCTCGTATCGGCGATCAGGATCAAGAACAACCTGGACCGTAGGATCGTCTATATATACTTTTCCAAGCCATCTGGGCCGTAGGATCTCAAATTGACATTCAGATTAAAGTGTACGACATTTATAAGAACATATAGAATAGAATAGAATAGAAATTATTGTCCCTTGTGCCCAAGGCCCCTGGACTGATGTAGCATGGGCGAGCTCCCAAGAGGGCGCTACTAGCACATCACGCTGGTATATTGTAGCCTTTTCTGAAGGCTTTTCTTGGTTTCTTTTAGTGCCGGCACCCCGCTTATATTTGGCTTCGTGGCCATGCGAGAATGCTTCGCTATTAACAGCTTTGAGTTGTGCACATTGTGGATTCCATTGTCCCACCTTTAATAGTGGGTCAAATTATGAACCCTCAGCTTTTGGTGCACCAGAACTCTTATGTGGAAATAGAACACCAGCCGGCAGGTTGTACCCGCTCTATCCTGGTGGTCGGTCGGAGGTTCCTCACTGTCCCGACACTTAGCTCCTTTCCTTTTTCTACAATTATAGTGCATAGTCTTGGTGCCCAATAATGGTGCCCAGCGACAATAAAGTCGCACTGACCTGGGCTACATTAGTGACGCCGAGTACTATCAGGATTAAAAAACCCGCCCCGAAGGGTTTTCGAGGAAAAAACCTTAATAGTAATGGGCTCACTAATGCACAGTATTATTATCAGTTTTTCCGTCATTCTGGATTTTGGATTTTTCCTGCTGCTACATCCTTTTTCCATCGTGTGGATTTTGGATTCCCTGCTGCCATTCATCCTTTTTCCATCATTCTGGATTTTGTATTTTTCCATCTACTGCTCTTCCAAAATCTGCCATAGCTATCATGTTTTTCTCCTTTTGTATTGTTGCTTTGAAGAGCTTCCTGCAAGAAGCCTAAGATCGTTGCAGAAGCCGATGGATGCCTTTGTGGATTTTTCTACTAACTGTCTGAATGTCCAATTCGTCCACAACACAGATGAGCATTATTGTTAGGCTGCAAAAACCCTAAACTAAACTGATTAGTACTGATTAGAGCTCCATTCCAGAGCTATGAATATGTGGTGATTACTGGCAACATAACATCACGCATCCAAAGGTTCGTGTTTATAACCCATCTTGAAATATTCTAACTACACTATGTTAGCACAATCCACCAGCTTATGTAGTCACTGCCTAATAGTTCAGATTTATATTAGTATAAAGCATCTAAAGAACCTTCCTAGTTTCATACATAGCATGCATATACTATGCTGATAAAACCGATGTATTGTGCAGAGAAACCGTCCAATTTCATAGCTTACAACATCAGATCTATATTTATAGCTAATGATGATAAAGAATGAAAAGATCAATCATCCAGATCATGCAGATAATGGTATCACCCTTCCCTTATTTTGTGTGATACTAGATATTCAATTCAAATGAAAAAACCTGATTAGATGAACGTCCTCAGCATAATTGATTGTGCTATTCCCCGCTCCACTTTGTTGAACATTCTGCAGTTGGCAAAACTTCTTGTAGAGCCCCAAACAGGGATTTTGATTACTCTATGGATGTCTTCACATAAGCTGCAACACATCCTCAAGCACTTGATGTAAGAGCACTTGTAAGCTATTATTTATTAAAGCCTTTAGGCCTTCCTTCAGTCATTTTGGTGATCCGGGAACTAGTTGGAGGATCGTGCCCTCGCTATCCTGGCCTACGGCAGGGGTTAGATCCCTCAGTCCGTAGCGTATCCCAGTCTCGTTTTTTACTACAAATACCACACTTATATACATATGCATTGTGTCCTTTCATGCTGGCTGTTATTCTATGGTGGACAAAATTTTGTTGTTCTCGTGATGGTTTCGAGTTTATCCAGATTACCAGTTGGTGGGTCCAGCGCTCGCTATCCTGGTGTACGGCGGAGCTGAGCCTCTCTGTATCTCTCTTATATATATTTACATCAGGCTCGATTTATATATCTCCATCTGGCCATTAAAGGTGCCACATATGTGAGATGGACGGCTGAGATGCAGTGTCCAGGAGAGAGAACATTTCTTGTTGATGGACCGCAAGCAATGTACCTGGCATTTCTAGCCTTAAGGAAATTGCGGTGTTGCCTGATAGCATGCGGACACAGAGAAGGGTCTGTGACCTGGTGGAGCCAGCATTTGTGTTCCTGCACTCAGCATCAAACCACTAGTTACACGAGAAGGTTGTGGTTCATGAGGTTCATCGAGGGCGGCTTCTTCTAAAGCATCTTTCTACAGCGGCCCGGAGGACTTCAATCAGCCTGCCCATCTGTTACTCTAGTGTAGAGGATTACGAAATGCCTGCCAAGTCATTAATGCGCATTCTCTGCATAGGTCTCTGCATGTTCATAGTCCGATCACAGTTGAGGATATGAGGAGGTGTTGTACATGAGGTTGGAACTACCCGCCAAGCCAGCTGCAAGTAGAGTGGCAGGTGGTTTGAGTCCACCTCCTCATTCCTACCATCTATTCCCACTTGGAATGCTCAATGACATGCACATCCTACTCAGCTACCAACACATAGTCCACTATAGTAAACCCGCCCCCTTGATTATCTTGCCTACAAGTGTGCTTGCGAGTGGATGGCTACTGTGCCAGTCCATTGCAAATGACTAGATTGAGGATACTGTAGAGCAACTACAGGTGCCTACCATAGCACGTGACCTGATTTTCAGCTGATGCCCGTGACTAAGCTCCTTCTGAAAGGCATAGTTGCAACACATCGTGTGCCAAGGGGTCAAATCGCATGGGTTGTTCTGCACCAGTGTGTGCATCGAAGTCTCAAACGAGCATGATACTACCCCATTGCTTGTGCTGATGTATGTCATTATATAGATCGACAAAAAGGTTCACCGTATCCACATCCGAGTGGGTATGATAGATGCTTCTCTCAGCATGTGGGAAGTAGCAAGCCGCCACAAATAGAGGGCTGCCACTATAGTTTTGCACGTGCACCCGCAAGTACCGCTTGTGCTTGTCTATCTTGCGCATGGAAACTAAATGTGCCAAGGCTGTCCAGTAGTAGCAGGAGATTCCCCCTCCCTGCTTTCCCAAGCATTCATTGAAGATGGAGTAAAGAGCTCTGTCCCATTGAGATAGCATAAACTTAGTCTGAAAAGCATCCCAAGTCAACAAGTGTCCAGCCTCATACCAAGCACCAACTGGGAGAATACCAGCAAGCCTCCAACGCCGCTGAGTCAATGGATATACAATAGCACGCAGAGGCATGTTATTATCCAAAGGAATCCACAACCTACATGTGGACACACACCTGGATTAATCTTAAATAGCATACGAACTGTCTCCCAAGAATCAAGCAGTTCCTTCAAGAAGGGGGAAGCATTCGGATATGGATAAAGCTGATAAAATTAGACACCAAGGATAGATAGATAGATAGATAGATAGATAGATAGATAGATAGATAGTAGTTTTAACGTCACACCACTAGGCAGCATCCAACTGGACATGTGACCACACACCACACTACATTGCTCGGTTGGGCCCTGCCCCCAACCACCTTACATTGCGTCTGTTGGGATTTGACCCCCAACAGTACCGAGTGCGATTATGGGCGGTCTCGAACTCGAGACCACATTGCTAAGGAACTAGTGTATTACCACTAGACCAAAGAACTGCACTAAGTGCCGGTTTCCAAAAAGGAATACACTGCCCAAGTGCTTGCGCAACCAATCTCATTCCAGACGAATGTAACATACCCGCCAAGTAGCGACAAATGAACTTAGATATCATAATTTTACTCTGTAAATGAAAGTCAATCATACCTAAACCTCCAGCAAATTTTGGTTTGATACATGTGGACCAAGCGACCTCCACAACTAGACCTGTCTCAGTACCTGCCCAAATGAAGTTATAGACAATTGCGACAACCTCTTGAAACTTTATTTGTGAAGCAAGCACAGCAAATGCCATATACATATGAGTGTTTCTGAGAACCTGCTTAGCAACTACTATCCACCCTGCCAGAGAAAGCTTAGCTGTATTCCACCAAAAAAGATGCTTACGCAGGCCTTCCACTATAACATCCCATGCATCTGAAGTAGAGATATGTATACCTACAGGAATGCCGAAGAGTTTAGTGGCCTTCCCTTGAGGAAGCACTTTCCATGGATGCTCGTAAACACAGGGAGGAACATCCACATCCAAAGTCCATAAAGCAGAGCACTTTAGCCACCCAACAAGAACCCCTGAAGCCAGGGAGTAAGAGTCCAGCAAAAGCTTAGCATTCTGAAGATTATCATCCTCAGCCACTAGAAAGAGAAATATATCATCGGCATACGGATTGCACACTTCTTGAGAACCATCCTCCATAGTCAATCCCCGAATTATGCCATCTTGAGTAGCCGAAGAGAATAGCTGGGATAATACCTCTGCCACAATAGTGAACAATAACGGGGCAAGGGGACATCCTTGTCGAACTCCTCTACCAACAGGAAACATAGCGGACGGTTCTCCCTGAAAAAGCATAGTAGATCGAGCAAAAAGATGGAGCTTCATAACCATCTCTGGTAAACAACTCTCCAAATCCCAATGTCATAAGGCATTTTTGTAGGAATTCCAATCTATGCTGTCATAGGCTTTAGCAAAATCCAATTTGAGATATACAATGTGCTGACCCTTTAGGCGCGCCCAATGCATCCCCTCATAAGCTGCAGCCACATTATCAAGAATACAACGCTTAGGTAAAAAACCTGATTGTGTGAAGGAGATAGATTCTGCCAAGATATCTCTCACTTTCTCTGCCAAGGCCTTAGCAAAGATCTTGTACACCGTAGATAGCAAAGTTATAGGGCGCCAATCCGAGATGGTTTTAGGCTCTTTGCACTTAGGAGTAAGGGAAATGCAACCAGTGTTGATGATCTTATCCAAGCTCCTGAACCGGCGAAACCAAGCCAATTCCAATAAGCTTGGAAAAACTCTTTAGGAAAACCATCCAAGTCTGGGCACTTATTCTTCTTTAAAGAGTCTACAGCAGAATGCAAGTCATCGATAGTAATACTTGATTCCAACTGAACACGCTGCTGTGGGGAAATAATAGGATGGATCTTAGATAAAACTGCCTCCTACATGTCCTCTTGGAAGGGCAGAGGCTGGTCAGCAAAAAAAAGCAGAAAAATGATAAAAAAGAAACTGCTTCAACTGTGCAGCATCCGAAATTTCAAAGCCATCAAGTAGAAGTAGCGAAGATATGGAGCTTGACACATGTCTTCTCCTTGCCGCTCTAAAGAGAAGTGAGAGCACCTATGTCCCAATTTAAACCAATCCAAACCGGCCTTAACGCGAGCTTGAGTTGCCTGTATAGACTCAATGTTTCTTATTTCTGCCAATAACTCTTTCTCTCGAATACCTGATGAAGGGGCTTGTGGATGACACATTTGAAGCTCCATATACAAAGCTGGTAGCCGGCCTCTAGTAATTGTGTTATCACGTGGAGTAAGACCACAAGCGATGTTGCTACCTAATGCTACTGAACGAGTCAAATTCATGGAAATCATTTAGAATACATTCTCTTGGGCCTTTCAAAATGAATATTGCTCAAGACATAAGTGTGATTCATGCTAATCTGCTGCATTTTCCAGTTCCTTATGGATTTCTGCCAATGTCTTTAACCAAAGTTAGTGCATTTGAAAATGCAATGCAGAATCTTATATTGAGCTGAAACTTATACATGCAAATAACAAACATGGAATAGTACTGATGAACTCTACATTCTCTTAGACCAAGCACAAACAAGCTAATTTCAAAACCGTTGAAGAAAACCATGCTGCAAATTGGTACCATTCTGGCAGATCTATGATTGTTTTAGAGCAAAAAAATGAAAATGTGAGCTAAGTATTCAGTCTACACTAGGCTTTCAGTTGCCAAATGATGCTATTAATGATGTCTTCTTAAGTTGTTTGCAATATGAAATGTGATAGTAAAAAAATCAACTAGGCTATACAAAACACATACACAGTAATTGTTTGCAATATGAAATATGATAATAAAAAAATCAACTAGGCTATACAAATATATATGCGGTAAGCAATTTCTAACGTCCTAGAATCTCTAACAAACAAGCAACTTTTATGTTGTCGTGCGTCATCATCAGGCCTACACGTTCTAGAATCTCTAACAAACAGGCAACTTTTATGTTGCCGTCGTCATCAGGCCTACGAAATCCCTCACATGGATTTTCAAGCATGATGTTTGATGATTAAGCAAAATGGGTGATAAGTTCTTTTCGTCTCACATGGCACTATATCTTGGATAAGAAATGCGTAAGAAACCTTGCAATGCATTTTCCAGTTCCTCATGGATTTTTGCCATCCACCAACATTGTACTCCCATGGACCCGTTTTCCTGATCCACGACTTCAATTACTACATTTTTTCAATGCACTAGCAAGCGTAGCTTTGTCTGGTTACATCAAAAACCTTGCAAACATCTTCGAGATTCCCTCGTCATTATATTCCACACTTAGTTCTTTGTCCTTGGTAGGTTTTAATTCATGCATCATCTCTTTACGTTTAGATGGGCTTACACAAACTATATTTGACAATAGCATAGGTTATAACACTAGGTTCAAATGTTGTTATATTAGGTGAAAAACATCCATTGCAGATGATAATTTCACTGCCCTATGCCTGCGACTAAATTGCAGTTGATAGAGCATTGACCAGACGTTCAACCACACATTTGACAAGTGTCTCACCATAGGGTTGGCCAATTGATTGACCAGTGGTTTGACTAGGCTTTGAGCAAGCATTCTAAATTCGCCCACCTACGTCAACACACTCTATGGTGTTCTACGATATCATGCAGCCAGCTTCATCGAGGCAATCAAACACAAGGGGAATCTGGCAAAGAAAAAAATAAATAAGATATATCAGTTCAATGTTTTCATCTCATATATACCTTGCCACATGGAGATCGATGCTCCCTCTACACATCACGTACTTGACTTCAATCCCGAGGATACATAATGCGCCAGCTTCGCCGGTGCCAAATTATTGTAGAATATAATAGAATAGATTTTTTTTTGGCTGGAATTTGGTTCAGACCTTCATGTTCAGAGGTTGTGAACCTCTGTTTTTAAAAGAGTTGGATATTTTCATTTATATATAATAGAGTTCGGACAAACAACATATGCATCGTCCTCGCCATCTTTTGGTTCGGTTTCAAGACACTATTAGCCGCTTACATGTTCTTCAGCATGGAAACCATCTCAGAGGGACTAGTTTTTCAGTACAGGAGGACCTCTCCCCTCTTCAATTGTGTAACCGTAAGGAGGAGCTCTGCAAGGTGAGGGCAGCCCGCCTGCAAAAGAAATGGGCAGTGTACAGGGGAGGCGCAGCAATTATTCTAGATCAATGGCCTTTCAATCCTTGGACTGGCTATGTCTAGATAATTTTAGAAGCATAAATTTACCACTAGCATTAGCATTATCTTATCTTATTCTTGGTAGCCTTTTAATATTTGATTATTGTGTTTGGTGATGGGGCCTAGTCCCCAGGTTTTAGATGGGCTGTTGCCCTTGCATGTGCCGTCCCATAACCCGTTGGGTTCCCGTGGACGTAAAAATTCATCTTATCTTATCTTATTATAATTCCCATTTTGAACATTAGTATTTAACTTTATTAATCATTTTTATTGTTGAACATTTCCAACTTTATGGACAAGGATGTTGATCTTAATAACGTCTCCCCTTTTTTTTTGTGTATGTGTGTGTATGCAGCTTCTTAGCAAGGCTAACAAAGCTTCTCTCCATAGCCATTTCAGTTGATAATAATCCCTACAACACCACTGTGAGCATGCTACTTTTGTCAGTTATTACTGACATGGAGGACTTGGATAATAAGTACTTATTTGACAGAAATGACTCTTTTGGCATGTATTTATTGGTGGTCTAGATCAAATTTGAGCCGATGATGATCTTAGATAAGTATTCTCTTCATTTGGAGAAATAGTTTATGTGAAGGTTCCTGTTGGGAAAGGACTTGGTTTTGTGCAATTTACTACTAGGTGTTGTTTGTGCTTTTAAGCTGCTAAAGTCATGTTGTCCTTTGCTTTTTCTAACCATGGACTTTTGGCTTCAGAGCTAGTGCATAAGAGGCGGGGTTGAAGCTTCATGTTTATGTCATTTGTCAGCAAACAATTCATTTGTCGTAAGGAAGGAGTCCAGCTAATAAACATGTATTATTTTGATGATGATGTTGATATTGAAGTACACTGATATGTAGACTCCTTTACAGAAGCAAGCTCCTTGCTGGATGGGGACAACCTCAGCCTGATTAAAGCCTGATCCGAATCGGTGGAATGGTGTTGCATATTATGGATATGCAATATATGGCTATAGGAATTATTCTCTGTATGGAACATATCCTCAATAAGTGAGCTGATGTTCGATAGATGTGTAGAACATTTTTTAGTTAAACATAATTTTCATTTTAGAGTTGGGAACTTATGTACATATTGCAAGGGGGCTTTCTGTCATTACGTCCAGCTTCAGAGAATTTCTATATGCTTGTCTTGATTATGACAGATTCAAAGACTTATAGTTATGTACTGGACCATTCTCAATTATTATTATTTTTTTTCTTTTTATGACCATGACACACCCTTTTTAAATGGCCATTTATACTATGGCTAATTGTAAACTAAAAGCATAATCTAGAAAAATGCTAATATATTTAGTCGACACTTTGACCATGATTCACCATCGGTGGCTGCAGTTTAGAAAAAAATTCAAAATTACTTGGATCCGGCCAGCAATATGCCTGCTGTATCTTGTATTGGGTCCCATATACCGATTGGCCTCCATGGACGATAAAGGTCATTCAATTCAATTTTTACACTGCCCTTTTTTTTAACGCATCTGAATTCACAAGTTACATGCACTTTGCAGATTAATAGAGGGGTGGAAAAATTAACCTCATTACTGATGTAATAAGTGAAGGGGTGGAGGAATTAACCTCCACGCTAATGTAATAAGTGAAATGAAAGCCTTCAATGCTCATTTAAAACCACCACAACAAACACTTGAGATTCATTGCAATTTACATACTATTCGAACGATTATTGTTTTGAGTTGGTTTAAAATTTTGCATTTGAGATTTCAACTTTACCTATTGCGTCATCTTCTCAAAAGTAGTCCAATAAAGCAGCCTGTAAATTAAACAGAAAAATCAAAACCACTCTAATTGCACAAAAAAGAGCATACAAACCCATATACTTCTTAGAGTAAATACACCAATCGTATATAAACAATCAACTCTTTGGAATGCACCCTCACCATTGCTACGTGCTCCAGGAAGTTTACGAATGGCACGAAAGATATGAAAGTACGGGGGCATGGATGTAGCTGTCACATCTAAGGGACTGGACGGGACCTGATAGTTAATCGTCACAGTAGCATGATCTAGTCACATATTAAGCTCATACCATTTGCAGACCCAATACGGTAATTCCTAGCATCTTTCACATATAATTAGCTTAGCTTGTAAACCCCATCTACAACACAATCGCAAGGGCAACCCACAATGCATTAGCATATTTACTTTTTTTTTTTTTTTTGGCGCCATAGAGGGCAAGTGGGCCTAAAATGGCTTGATTAATATTAATATTGATCAATTAACTGCAAAATCGTACAAAAGTTTTAGTTTAGAAATGTATAATCTATTTTAAAAGTGTAGAAATATACGGTTGGCACCACTCAAAAGCATTTGAGATAGTCAACTAGATCGATGATTTAAGAACTAGTTAAGTGGTCTAAGTAGCACCTACCTGAGCTTTCCACAAGCTCTGGAGGTTCGAAGTAGCTATCTGGCCATGGTAATGCCAGATTTTTAACTCCTATAACTTTTTGTAAAAACTACCATTAATGTGTTGCTCTAGAAGCTTAGAGTTAACATTTCCAAACACCATGCATTGGTCTTGTTGAGCAGACCAAAAAATCATAAGGTACATATCATTGGATTGAATTGAATACATTTTTATTTCCACAAACACTAATAAGCCTACGAGACCCAATAAAAAAGCACATGAAAGGTAGAAAAGTTTTACTTTAAAAACGTAGTTTTACTTTAGAAAAGTTTATTGGACAAATAACATGATTCCGCCCTTCAATAATTCGGAACTTAGTTTTTTTCCTTCTCAAATTAACTTTTGAATTACCATCTCATTAACTTTCGGCTCTGGGATGTGTTTTTTTTTGTGGTTTGTATGCATGGTTTGAGAAGGGAAGGATAAGAATGCACACCTCTTTCTTCTTTGGGCAGGGGCGGCCTTCCAGGCAAGGGTTCCGGCTGAATCTGAGATGGCCATGCTGCGTTTCATTTTGTTGAATCGTGACAAATTTATGAATCCAATCGACCATCCGATTGCAGGTCAGAAAAGGAAGAGTGATCCGAAAAGTTTCTTCCTGAGATCCCTGTTTGATCAAGGGGATCAAACAAATTGATGGCCTGCCTACATCCTCCGGAACAAATCATTGTCAGCGGCCTTTGTGGTGGTTTTGAGAGAGGTAGAGCAAATTTTGGCGTGGTGAGCCCTATTCCTGGAGCGAGTGAAGCTTTATGCCCACCCAAGGATTGAAGGGGCTCGGAAGGCCAGAGAAGATTGACGGAATGCCTGTTGAAGGCTTCGTGGCCACGCACCATTGCCTTTTCCAGTTTGGAGATTTTTGGCCTTTTTTTTTTGCTTGGAACCATGTGTTCGGTTTGAACCGTTGCAAGTGGCAGGCAAATTGTTGATGAAAAATGTAATGGCCTTTGATCTGGCATAAAACGCGGAATATTCCAGAGATTAATGGTCAGGAATAGAAGATGCAAAAAAAATCCATAAGGAAAGGAATGAAAAATAATGAATAATGAAAAATATATATTAATAGTTTGACGCGGCAATTGCCATAAACTTCTAATTATTTCGTTTGGTATTTGGAGGCGGTATTTCTGGCATGGTTTTGCCAAGATTTTGCCACTGTATTATATGCAAAAACGTAGTCAAGCTGTATTTTTTAGCTGATTTGAGCTGCTTGTTAGCTCTGAAAGGTAGATGTTCCAAATTGGGCTGTGGGTATGTGTTTTCTTAGCGTTTGTAGGCATGGTACGAGAATGGAAGGCATGGAATGCGCACATGGGCATGTCTATTGGGAAGACAGGTGTGGATGGCATGCCATTCTTGGCGGTTCCAGAGAAAGGTGTGCAATCTTTGAGCAGTTGCAACAATCCGGTTGGAAACAGGGCAGATGATAGAAACAGGTCAGATGACAGGGCAGAGAGAGGCTTAATAGTTCGTGGGGGCTAATTCCAGTTGCTATGAGGAGGATACAGGGGCGGCTTGTTGAGGGCTGCCGATTCGACTCCTTGTTGAGGGCTGCCGATTCGATTTCTTCAGAGATGCAGGCTGGGCATTGAGGTGCAGGCTGGCAGGAGTTCATTCTGCCGATTCAAAGTCCAGGAATAGACCCGTTCAATCTGTATTTAGAGTAGTGTAGGAATTGGTGGGGGTCCTCGCACGCTACGGGTGGCATAAATGACGCCATTTTTAGCCCTGCAAGGGGGTTTAACTGAATTTTTGAATTTTATTTTAGCACTAAATCCCGCCCATGGGATCCTAAACCGTCGAACATTTCCTCCTTTCCTTCTTTCTTGGAGTTTCTTGGATCGGATTCAGAAACATAGCTGCTCCCCATCGAGATCCACGTACTCTGCTTGGTTAACTGGCCGGATCAAATTGCTGTGACTGTACTGCTCCTACAACAGTAATTATCGAAATCCGTTATTTGTACCATTCTAAACAATTGCCAGTCATTAGATTCAACAAAATCCCCAATCGCGATCCCATTTCCCTGCTTGGTTAACTGGCCAGATTAAATTGCTGTGACTGTGCTACTTCCACAGCAGTAATTATCGAATTCGGTTATTTGTACCATTCTAAACAATTGATTGCCAGACAATCGAGATCCCATTACCCTGCTTGGTAAAGAGCTCGGATCAAATTACTTGTCTGAACAATTTCTCAGACTCAAAAAAAGTTGTTTTAGTGGTAAGCATCTAATCTTTGTTGACAAATCTTTGGGAATGGTAAGTAATGTGGAAATGGTTTCATTCTATTATATTTCATGCTTCTATATTGAAGACAAAGGTTAATGTAGCAGGTGTGGAGGATTGCATTCCATCTTGCTTTGATTCATCTCTTTATTAGTGTGATATTTCAAGCTCGAATTTTTTGGGCTTGGCATCAGCGGAAAGTACAACGCAGTAATGTTTGGTCGTGCAAGTTCAGTAGTTGATGCTAACGAGTTAAGCATTTGGTACTATGTTTATGCTAACAGGTTATATTGGTACTATATTTCGCAGGCAGTACTTGCTAGTTAGTATATGCTGTGTACCCGAGTTACTTAGTGATTTTATTCTATGTTTGCAGGCAACATTTGCTAAGTAGCAGGTTACATTAAGAACGCAAATTTTGTGCTACACTTGCAGGCTCAAATTGTTATTAGCGACGGTTGCTAAGAAGATGAAGTTTAGTGCTAAGTTAGAAAGAGTTAGCTGCTATTTAGCATGACATGCTAAGCATTTGCTATTTTGCAGACAGTAGGCCCAAGGTAATTGGTGTTGATGACAATTAGTAATTATTTGGAAAAAGTAGCAGTTCATTGCTAAGCTCTTAGAGTTAATACTATTCAGGATACTTAGTGCTATGATTTGGATTGGTTTAGCTTTTTGCATACACAATGAAGAACTTCCAGTGATATATAATTTCAAAGCTGGTGCAGGGATAGAATGGCAACAAAGAAAACTCAACCTAAAGTGACCATAGACGAAGAGGAAGCAAGGAGGATGTTTGACACATCTGTGTTGCCTTCTGAGGGCATGACCTCTTCAGATGTAAGAACGGCAGATGTGGCTGAAGATGAGATAAGCAAAATATTTGGTTGTGTAAAACTGGTGGGTACCAAGCAAATTTATAAGTCTAGTCGAATGAATCCACTATTTGAGGATCAGTTTGTGAACATCTACAGAAGACGTTACCAAAGAACTGATGTTTGTGTTGGAGAGATTGGGAAGTTTTTTGCACGGGCATTCACTTTGCATGTGAGATGACAAAAGATTAACTGGCAGTCATTTGTGGTTAAAACGAAGAAAAGTGTTACAGCTAAGGTTGAGAAAGAAGATGAGTATGAGTCAGTTTCCTCATACAAACGTTGTTGGTTGTGTAGTGGACTATTCTGTCATCAACTCCTTGATTGCTGAGTTAGATAAGCAGAAGGATGACTTGAATGTTAGAGTTAAAAGTGCAGCCAGTGAAATGAAGGAAAAAAGGAAGTTGTGGAAGAAGTGCAGTTACGAGGTGGATGCTGCAAAACAGCAAATTGAAGCAGCAAAGGCCAGGTGTGAGCACTCCAGTGTCATTACATTCTTGTCGTCAATGTTGGTTTCCAAGGAAAAGGAACTTTTGGAGGCGACAACAGCATACAAGAGTATGGAGGAAATTCACAAAGGGGTAATTGCTAATGACCTTTGCAATTACATAGTGCTCAATACTTTTTCTTTCTGCTTCATCATTCTTTTTATTTTTAAACAGGCAGAAGACGAAGAACATAGACTCCAACCAAGGCTGGAGAAGTTGAAAGAAATAGCTTCATCTCTAAATAAGATGTCTGGACTGTAACTCAACATTCCATTTTTGGAACATCCAAAATGCTCTACCGTAGCATTTGCAAAATTACAAAGTTGTTCTTTCTGTACATATGCCTATGACCCACTTTGTGTCTCAGCTATTGTTGCACATTGCATGCACAGTTTTCATTCAATTTTCGCTTACATATGTTTCTCAAAGAGATCAACTTGTCCCTCTTGTGAGAGCCAGATGCCTCATAATTGGTTCAGGTCCATTGGACTTCCAGGTAGATCTGCAATGGAATCTGCTCCCAATTATAGTGCAGTGCAGTCCATTGAAAAGAGTCAAGATCCATCATTAAGCACACCTGCTGACTTGGAGGAGCCTGACATAATTATGCAATCCATTGAAGATTGCACTTTATTATTTTCCACAAGCCCAAACTTGAAGAGAGACAATGCTGAACAAAGTAATAGTTGTAAAAGACTGAAAAGTAAGTTATTCTTGTGAAGTATAACTACTTTGGATTTTTCTTCTATAAGTACTTATTTAGTTTGATAATTTGAATTATGCAGGCTCAAGTTTGGATATTTCAAACTCTATAGTGACATTTCTAACAGAATTGAAGACAATGTTGTGCAAGTAATAGATGAAGAATGTGAAGCAGTGTTGAAGAATATAGATGATTATGTTTCCAATTTGGACAAACGTGGTGGAGAAGACAATCACAGAGGAAGAAACTGATTTGGCATCAGTTGGAGAATCTCCTTCTAAGAATAATTCCAAGCAGGTTTCCTCCATCAAACGAGCTCCATCCAGATCAATAACTAAGAAACTAAGGTGATTCTAGTGTGTTTCTTTCTGCCTGTTGTATTGATATAATTTCTCTAATAGTTGTCATTGCACAGTGCTAGTGTTGTTGGCAAAAAGCTTCTGGTTAATGAGCCAGAGGATTTCCTGTACAAGGTTTCCAAAAAGGCTAAAGCAGTACCTGATGTGGTGGAAGGTGTCCAACTTCTTCCATCAAGAAAAGAGGTTCTTCTTTGTCGGGCCGCCGGTCTGATTCACGATTTTAAATCACCGAACATTTTGCTGTTGGTATATGGTCTTCCAATCACTCAGTGATTAGCTGCCTGAGGTCTTTCATTCCTCAGTCCTTAGTGGATAAGTTTATTTTCAAATGGATGGTGCATCCTTTGAAAATGAATGGAGGAACTTCTTGCTACATCAAAAAACTCACAAAAGTTTATGAGAAATGTCCAGAATTTAGCATGAGGACAATGATTGATCCTTACAGGTACGTGAATTTTAAGAATAATGCAGATTCCTGCATCACACCAAGGTCCTTCATGCCTGACATAAATGACGGTGATTACCTGTTGAAGACTATGATACCTTACTTGGAGAAGCTAATAACAGAAGTGAACGTAATGGCTTATGTACAGAGGTCTGTGCATTTTCGAAATCAGTATGATGAGAAAAGCACAAAAGTGTTAGAGGTACTAAAGACCATGGACTTGTCCTAAACTGTTGTATGTTTTTGAAATACTAGATCCCTTTTTTATTGCAATTTGGTGTTCATCAACACCACAAACGTTTAAAGAACTTTATAATTCTCTGGTATGCAGTTCCCAAAATTATAAAAAAAGCAACCCCAAAATTAGCACAAACCTAACACAAAGTTAGCAATATCCCACATGCATATATTACAAAATTCGTGCGCATATATAAATAGTTTTTTGCTGCTTCATTGAAGAGTGTGTATAGAGATTAGATGATGAAAGGCTATGGCTCTCTGGCTTGTAATCTTCAGTTACAGGCCAGAGTGTCATGACCTTTCAAAATGTAATCCTCGTCCACCCTTTTTTTTAGTAATGGGCTCAAATATCCCACATGCATTCAATGTTCCACATGTTACCAAATCAACAATTGCCAAATCAACAAATGCCAAATGAATGGATTATGTTAAGGCATATTGTGTACCTATGCAATTTTGACCTATGCTATTCTATGCATTATGTTAAGGCATATTGTGTAAGTCAACAATTTTCACCCCTAAGCTAAAGTTTGACTTTCATTGACCAACATGTTTGGTAAAGCGTGAGTCAACAATTTTCAAGTCAACAAGTGTGAATCACCCCCAAGCATTTGGTAAAGCATAAGTCAACAGTTTTGACCTATGCTATTCTATGCATTATGTTAAGGCATATTGTGTAAGTCAACAACTTTTAAGTCAAGAAGTCTGAATCACCCCCAAGCAAAATGTTTGACTTTTATTGACCAACATCTTTGGTACAGCATAAGTCAACAATTTTCAAGTCAACAAGTATGAATCACCCCTAAGCTAAAGTTTTACTTTCATTGACCAACATGTTTGATAAAGCGTGAGTCAACAATTTTCAAGTCAACAAGTGTGAATCACCCCCAAGCATTTGGTAAAGCATAAGTCAATAGTTTTGACCTATGCTATTCTATGCATTATGTTAAGGCATATTGTGTAAGTCAACAACTTTCAAGTCAAGAAGTGTGAATCACCCCCAAGCAAAATATTTGACTTTTATTGACCAACATCTTTGGTAAAGCGTAAGTCAACAATTTTCAAGTCAACAAGTATGAATCACCCCTAAGCTAAAGTTTTACTTTCATTGACCAAAATGTTTCAGTAAAAGCGTGAGTCAACAATTTTCAAGTCAACAAGTGTGAATCACCCCCAAGCATTTGGTAAAGCGTAAGGCAACAATTTTGACCTATGCTATTCTATGCATTATGTTAAGGCATATTGTGTAATTCAACAATTTTCACCCCTAAGCTAAAGTTTGACTTTCATTGACCAACATGTTTGGTAAAGCGTGAGTCAACAATTTTTAAGTCAACAAGTATGAATCACCCCCAAGCATTTGGTAAAGCATAAGTCAACAGTTTTGACCTATGCTATTCTATGCATTATGTTCACGGATATTGTGTAAGTCAACAACTTTCAAGTCAAGAAGTCCGAATCACCCCAAGCAAAATGTTTGACTTTTTATTGACCAACGCCTTTGGTACAACAAAGTCAACAATTTTCAAGTCAACAAGTATGAATCACCCCTAAGCTAAAGTTTTACTTTCATTGATCAACATGTTTGGTAAAGCGTGAGTCAACAATTTTCAAGTCAACAAGTGTGAATCACCCCCAAGCATTTGGTAAAGCATAAGTCAACAGTTTTGACCTATGCTATTCTATGCATTATGTTAAGGCATATTGTGTAAGTCAACAACTTTCAAGTCAAGAAGTGTGAATCACCCCCAAGCAAAATGTTTGACTTTTATTGACCAACATCTTTGGTAAAGCGTAAGTCAACAATTTTCAAGTCAACAAGTATGAATCACCCCTAAGCTAAAGTTTTACTTTCATTGACCAATGTTTCATAAAGCGTGAGTCAACAATTTTCAAGTCAACAAGTGTGAATCACCCCCAAGCATTTGGTAAAGCGTAAGGCAACAATTTTGACATATGCTATTCTATGCATTATGTTAAGGCATATTATGTAAGACAACAATTTTCAAGTCAACAAGTGTGAATTACCCCCTTTGTTACATATTTGACTTTCATTGACCAACATGTTTGGTGAAGCGTAAGTCAACAATTTTGAAGTCAACAAGCAATTTACACTAACTAATTATAATTACAATTATTAAACAAGTGCCAAGCCAACATAAGATGATTGGTGTCCAAAAAAGAATGGCCATTTTAGGATAGATAATTTTTTTTTTTTTGTAATGTTTTAGAAAATAAAATTATGGTCATTTCGAGGTAATTACATTTCACTTCGTATCCTACTAAATCATTACGATTAAGATACTAATGGTACGAAAATCCTAAAATCGTAGCCTACGAAATTAATTTCACGCCAGTCTTTATAGGCTATGGTCGTGAGGGAGAAGCATCGTCCAATTCTCCCAAACAGAATGTCGAAGCGCTGCCGCTCCCGCTCCCGCTCTGCTTCCCTTGCCCCTGGCCCTTCCAAACGTCGGTCCTTAATTTCCTTATCTTTGGCAGAGGTCCTCGCTAGTTATGGCATAGGTTCTTGGATAATTCCTTTGCAGGAGCCCAAAGAAGACCTTGAAGAATTAATGTCGACCAATTACATTTGGCCGAGAGCAAGCGGCTGAATACAAGCGACTCCGATTCCAAAGAAATCTGAATACTCTCTTTCTGAGCTTTCTTCTGAGGTGGATTCTTCAGAAGTGGATTCCTCTGACGTGGATTCCTCCGAAGAGCAGCAGTATGATTCAGCAGATGAGGTCTGGAGCGAATCTGAGACGACCAGCGAAGAAGAAGACCCGGACCTAGAAGAAGAAGACATTTTTTTTTAATTTCAAAATTGGCTGGAGAGTAAGTCGCACGCAATTTCATTTTTTGCTTTCTTTCCCATAGAGCTTTCTAACTTTCTGAACTTTTCTTACAGATGAAGCTTGAAGTCTCGGCAGCTCATGAAGACATGTTTTGCTTTTTTTTTTTTTTGATCAAGTTCTTCAGAAACAGGCCTTTTGTGCCTTTGTAATTTTTTTTAAAAACAGATGCTATAGGCCTTAGTGCCTTTCTTTGTAATGGCCTTAATGCCTTTCTTTGTAATGACCCTTCTGTGAAACAGGCCTTAGTGCCTTTGAAATGTAATGGTTTGAAACCCTTGTGTAACACGTGGCCTTAGTGCCTATTGTAATATATGATGGCCTTGTGCCTTTCTGAAAATTCTCTGATTTATTACATGTCAAGTATTATGGTTTTGTTTTCTGTTTTAATCAATTGGTTTTGTAATACCTTTTTATTATACCTTGTGCCTTCAGTTTAATCCAGACCTTGTGCCTTTTGTTTAATCCAGGCCTTAGTGCCTTTAATTGTAATGGCCTTGTGCCGACTGTAATCCAGGCCTTGTGCCTTCTGTAATCCAGGCCTTAGTGCCTTCTTTAATGTGGAAGATGGCCTTGTGCCTTTCTGTAAATTTGTGTAAATTTGTGCCTTGTCTCTTTTTCTAATTCTGTTGTACCTTGTAAATTGGTTTTGTTATACCTTGTACTTAGATGTTTTACCTTGTAAATTGGCCTCAGTGCCCTGTTTATATACCAGCAATTTAAAATACTATGAAACACCAACAATTGAAATTGATTGAAATTTGGAATTCATTCAACATTCGAGTACAAAATTCTGTAACTGAAGCATAAAAAATGAGAATGCAAAATACAGAAACTTCTTTATATTCATAAAAGTATCTATACAGTACCCTTTACATAATTGCTCTTTCCACTATTCCAACAACGTGGGAAGCCTCTCTAGAATATCTTGTTCTTCTTTGGCACTTAGAGTGTAAACCACTCCCCGCTTAAGAACATGCTTTGCTTCAACCAACCTGATTTTGTTCTTTGCAACTTGAGTGGCATAAACAATTGCTTTATTTCCTCTACAAAACTTGTAGCTGGATTTACAATTCACCAACTTCTCATAGTATGTCCCTTCTATGACCTCATCCCCTTTCACAAACTTTTGCCCTTGCATATCTACAAAGTCTTCTAACACCAAGTACTTAGCTTTGGTACATAGGATAAGGTAGAATTTCACATTCTCGTGATTGTTATTTGGAGCTACCACTGCAAAGACATCACCTATAGATACTTGCATGCTACATAAGTCAGCGCTGCCAATATATGCTTCTTCTCCTTCATCATGTACTTCTTCTTCAATAATAGCTTTGATGGGCTGTACCACAACTAGTTCAAACTTCTTAGTATATGATACATTGGGGCAAGATTCCCAATTCAAATCTAAACAATATGTGCAAAAGCAAGAGAGGTTTCTGACCTGTAAATGTGTCATGTGATTTGAACACCCATGGAAACAATGAAGGTTTCTATATCCTTCAATAAGACGTGCTTCCCACTGATTTTTTCTGTCCACTTGTCCTATTTCAACCCCCCAAAAAGTTCTACTTACAGTTTGAATCTTTTTTTTATATGTTGTGGGTGCTGCTGTTGAGATGTACTGCTTTAGCCATTCCACCACCTCCTGTGCATTGGTCATCTTGTTGCCCTTCAACTGTGCTGCTCTCAAAGCCCTCTTTATTACTGCTCCTATACCATCATGTTCTCCCTTCCCATGGCCAGAGCACCAAATGTCTAAACCTGTTAAAGATTTGAATCTAGCATCAAAGTAAAATGATTTTTTACCTTTGAATTGTGAGGCTGCACCATCTGAGAAGACATAATGCATCTTCAAAGTGATTTCCTTCTCTTACATCCAATGATTGTATAAGAGAAAGCAATGCTGCACAAACAAATAATCATTTCTGTCATCAGATATATAAAAATGTTCTTCCTTGATCATTTCTTGTGTCTCAGGATCCCTTCTATATGTGAGGTGCATATACAATAGTATCATCAGCAAACCTGTTCAGTAGTTGTCTAAACATGGCTTGCTACCATTTATACCTGAAATTATGTGTCACAAACTCCTTTGCTTTAGACCTGAAGGTTTCCATCAAAACATTGGATGAAGTCTGTAAATGAATTGAATTGAATTGATTATTCACGATCTCTTAAAGACCCTACGGTCTAGGAGACGAAATGTTTACATAGTAGGCGCACTTCTTAAAAAACCTTATGACCTAGGCTACTTATTTAGTTGTGCATCACGAACAAGCAACATTTCCGTGAGAAAATTTGCTAGTTTCCATGATGGCAACTGAAAAAAAGTATAAATATTCACACAATCTGTTTCCTGGATCTTGTGTCGCTCTCTTACAGATGTATAAGCTGCACAACTAAGCAAAACGTGATGCTCGTCCTCCACTTCCCCTGTCTGACACACCTGACATATGCGACTGGACCTTGGTAATTTATGCCACCTTCCACACTCGACTTGTAGGTGATGGGAACTAACCCTCATCCGACAAATCTGGTGCCTAGATGACATAGGCAGATGGTCTATCAAATATTGTTGTGCTGTGTACATAACCATGGGATTTATTTCACGTCTGTAAAAGTCCATCTTGCCTTGTGGGTTGGCCCATAATTTCTCGATCACTTTGGTCCTGACAAGGTCTCGAATAGCTTCTTCTCGTGATGGCATATCGTTCATACTAATATTCCATCTTTGCAGCCATAATTCTCCATCTGCATACCAACCATTTTCCTTGCTTTCTTCCGTTGCCTTATATGGTAGCCTTTCATGTGGTAAGGCTTTAACTCTGGTTACATAAACAAGGTATTGATAGATTGCCTCTCCCTCTAATGGCAACATACCAACTTCAGCAAGCATCATGGCATATGGTGTTTGGAGTTTAACTCCGAGCTCATCCATTAGATAGCGCTTTTGGACTGCTTCTATATCTTTCCACTTTTTTCTTGCTAAACCCGGTCCCCATATCTGGCATCCATACAATATTACAAGCATAACTAAAGCTCGATATAAATGAAGCCGCATGGACCAGTCCCATAGCTGAATTGTTCTACATTTAGCTTGCATTGCGTATAAAGCTTTCTTTCCACCAACAACTCTCTTATCTACTGCTGTATTCCATCTGTAATTTTCTGTTATCTCAATTCCCAAATATTGATGCTCAATTCTTTTTTTTTGGGTTTGCCATTTTTATCCTTACCAATTTCAATGTAGTCTATGTTCTCCCAAGTGATTTTAGAGGTACTGTCCGTTGCTTCTTCTTTTGGACACCTTTCCATTTTGTCCACACCACATTTGTTGTAGGTTCCTGACAAGCATGCTTCATTGTGCCACTCCTCACCTTCAGGCTTTGGGCAAACCATGCTTCTCCACATGTCACTGTTAGACTGCCAAACATGTCTTGCTGCATTGCACCTTACTTGGCTTGCCGTGTGGTCACATATCTTGCACTCACAGTGCAATGCGACCACAAGACCATGGACTTTTTCCTCATGTTCTTCACCCCTTCCCTCAAAGATTGACATCCTCTCATGATAGACGCAACAACGGTATTTGAATTCGATAGCTTTACAACAAAGTAAGGCTTTAATTTCTCGAAGGCTCTCTGCTTAATTTGAACATCTGGATTGTCTTGCTTGAAACTAGTGAAGAATTCTGTCTGCAGAATAAGAATAGAAAACTACTTAGTAAATGCTAATGCTAATGCTAATACCACTAGAAAAAACAACTGCTAATGAATAGCAACTTAGAACTAATTACTGATTCCATTAGCATTACAACATAACCCTTAGCAAACAAAACCACTAACCAGTGCTAGGACATTGAGATGAAAGCATTGCTAATCTGTAGTGGTAGGTGGTGCTTCACTAACTACAGATTAAGTTTAGTGCTAACATTGACAAAATTACTAACAGTGGAACAACATTAACGAAATTAGTAATATTAGCACTGTCATTTACAAAATCACTAACAGTGGCACTAACATCAACACAATTACTAAACGTGGCATCAACATTATAAAGGTGAGAAACCTTAGCACTATATCAAAAAATGATCCATTATCAACCATCAATAGCACTAAGACTTGCTACCACGAGAAGAACGTGCAGATTAATTTCATTAGCAGATCATATTAGAATCAATACTTCAAAACTTATAAAAAATATTAGTATTAGTAAACGTGAAAAAGACTACAGATAGTATACCTGGCTCACATCAAGGTAATGTGTTGGATGCTTAGGATGTTTTCCTCTACCAGATCTGACGTCCTTGAAGTTAGGCGAAACTCTGGTGTAGTTTGTCCAATAACCCACAACTTTTTCAATGACTTCTTGGCTCAGGGAATCCATTCTCTTCTTCCTTCCCCCAAGAGGCCACAATGCGTTTTTATTACTAATTGCAACACGGTGCTTCTTAGCTCTGGAACAATTCCTTGGATGAATTCCTAAAGCCTTGGCGGTAATCTTTTCTTTGCCATGTCCGACCTTCCCAAGTGCCATGACTAATCTTTGCTCTTTTTCGCTAATTTGTCATTGGACTCCACTCCTTTCACATCTTTGTATGGTTTCTTGGATGCTCACCGACAATGTCACCGTGAACAATCTTTTCCTTATCGCCCACCGCAACCCTCGCATAACTTTGCCGTTTCTCCACTAGATGCCATACTTCTTTCTTTTCCGTCTCAGAGACATCGAACCCACAAATCCAAAAACGTTTTTGTGATTATGGAGGCTGAATGTTGCAATTGCTTTTTTGAGTGCTCAATACTCCAATCTAAATTTTCATTTGACAATTATTGCCTCATCTTGCTTGCTCTTTGCCGCTTATACGCAAACGCCATTTCCGGGCCTCGCCTTCGTCATTAGTCATTGGATCACAAGAAGCCCCGAACAAAAATGGATGGAATGAAAGAAACGAGATCTCTCTCCCTCGAGAAAGGGGGAATCAACCACCCCCCGATATTCTCGTTAATTTTGAATTTCCCTCTTCCATAATACTAAAAAATAGTGCTAATTTGGGTGGACAAAAGGACACTAAAAATGAGACAGCGTATCATGCGAGGACCCGGGGGTTCAAATTCGGTGCTTACCATTGGCATTGGCACAAGAGGTCTTAGATAAGAAGGCAGCAGTGCTTCTGAATCATAGTGCTTCTGAATCATAGCTCACGTTCTTAAGATGAGCCCTGGTGTGCCCAGGATGGTTCGATTTGCAGGATTCCGGACAATGGTCGATTCAAAATGCAGGTGTGCCGATTGCAGGTGATTGAGCCGAGTAGCACAGCCGAGTGGCAGGGAAGGTTTTGGTGAGGTGTGGAGGTGTCAGTTGTGTTCGGTGTCAGTTGTGTTGTGTTGCAAAGGAGCTATGGTTTAAGCCAGCTGTGGTTTATATTCTAAGCCCGCTCATACCTTTGGTTTATGTTGTGGCACGGTTGTTTTTATCTGGACCATAGGATTTGGCATGCGTTTTTTCTGGCAAAATGTTCATATCCATGGATCTGGAACAATCTCACGAATATACCAGGAATCAACGGCTCACATCAACTTTACCAAAAAAAAGCCATAAGGAATGGAAAATAATGGTTTGACGCGAATACATGACAGTCTGGTGTAATTAAAAATACGTATGAAAGTAATTGAAGGTATTAATAACTAGGTGACAAGGTTTTAGAGGCTAAATTAATAACGCAACGTGGCCCGTGGGTAGGAGAAAGAAATTTTCAATTATCTAAACGCGAGGTCGTGAGCATCTTCTGTCGCTGCAGCTGCTAATTGGGCTTTAACGATTTTGCACTCCACAATAGCAAAAAAGGTCAGTTCCGTCGGGAATATGCTTTTCTTTCTGTGGCAGATTTAGTATTTCCTGCGGGTAACATGTTTGGTTGTTCTTTCAGATGCACTGCTCATTTTTTGTCTCGGTCTGCGGGACAGCAGATTACAAGTACATTACAAGAACGTGATTATTCTAGCATTGTATGCTGCCGGCGTGAAAATAACACCGAATCTGTCTAAGAAATTTACAAGCGTTTTCTGTGAGGATTCTTGCTGGAAATTTTAGTTGCCGTGATTACTCATATTTCGTTTCTTTTATCTCGGGTGCATCATCTAGTAAAGGACGCGGCTTTGGTTTTTTGAAGGTTCTTCCCTTTAACCTTGTAAAATGGCATTGAAATACAAGTTTGAAGTGTATGTGATATTTTGGCAGGAAAAAAGCATGCAAAGATTTGTTAAACTGGGGCCTCCTGGGCCACTAAGGACTCACTTTACATTCCATTTACATGACTGGATTGGCCTACTCGTTCTTATCATTTTGGATGCTTGCTTGAACATAATTCATCCTTTCAAGAGGTTTGTTGGAGAGTTTTTTATAGATGATGTCAGGTTCCCCCTCAAGTCTAATACAGTACCACTAGCTACTGTACCGGTAGGTTATCCTGTATTTTCTATATGCAATCTTGCAGTTTATATTGTTTGTGCCTCGCATTTAAGCATTAGCATTTTAATCAGTGGCTATTTTGTTTCCAGTTAATCTGAATCATATGGTCACTTTTTCTGATCAGGTTATTGCCGTTGGGATACCGCTTGCATTTTTTATTGCATACTATATTTACAAAAGAGATATACGCGATTTGCATCAGGCTGTACTTGGTAAGGGGGATGCTTATGCGTTATTATTTTTGTGGTTATTGCTCAGAAGGTTATATTTACTTCATCTATAAATCAATGGCTCAGTGTAATTGTACTTTATATGACCAAAACAACGATTCATCCAGGATTTTGATCACCTATGTCAGGACCAGTTTAGTATTGTATTCTTGGCCATTGTAGTCTTGGCTCTACGTGTAAAAACTAACCAGCATGTTCCAGTCATAAAACACAAATACTTGCAACGCTTTATTCAGGAATGTGAAAGCAGAGAATCTACACTCAACTCCTCATTAATATTGAAATTAATACCAAAACGATGCTGTAGACAAAAGGGTGGTGTGTCTTGAGTGGGGTGCTGTTAGCCACAATGCCTAAATAATGCAGCTGACATGAAATTAGGCTAATGTAAATGGGATCGCTAAGGAGATTTATTAACATACTACAGACATACGCCTATCTTACATCAATTTTGGAGAGGAATAAGTATAATTTGGGTAGAGACAGTATGAGGAGTAAACTATAACTTGGTGCTTTTTGAAACCCAATCAGCCAGCAGTCGGTGAATGTCTTGTATTATGGAAGAAGATTTTTCTCTGTGCGTCTGTGTTGTTTCTTTCTTCGTCTATATAGCCCAGCCCTTTCCTTTAGCTATGTCACTATCTTTTAGCTTAATAACGCTCCTGCATTGGGGAGTTCGTAGACATAGAAATCCAAGCATCTTTGACTGTAGAAGCCCATGGGAAAAAGAACAGAGTCTTGGTCTAATTTTATAGTACACTGGGAAGATGAAGATGAAGTGTTATTCATATATTGGTATATTTTGACAGCTTGAGAGTCATCATATTAGAATGCAGGGTGTCAAAAATGAGATATAGATGATGTTAACCTTATAACTCTCTTTTTCACTGGGCAGTCCATTTGGAAGGGCCAAACAACCACTTTCCTCAGGGTCAATTAGATCCGAGTGCCAGAAGAAATGGACACGCCGCAGCCATTCTCTAGAAACGGTGGTCTGGATCAGGGGGGAGGTCTTATTCTAAACAAATTTCTTCTGAGAGTTGAAGTATAAGGGGCAGCCATAACGATGAAAAAAGCTGGGTCATGCTTGATAGTATCACTGCCAACTGGTTTGGAGGTTTGAAGCCACTCTTTGATTAGCTTTTGCGAGGATGATGGATTTTCACCATAAATCACCCTCCAAATCAATTTGGTGCTGTCCTTGTTTGCCAGTGTCTGTTTTGAGCCTTGGTAGGTTTATGCTATGCATTCCTTGCCAGTTAAACTTTCTAAAAGCAGCTTCAGTTTCCTGATAAGAGGCCACATTAGTTTCTTAGGATGTGAGTGCTTGTAATTATGCTACTTGCCACTTCTAAGCAAATTATAAGGTACCAGAATGTATGTGATCATTATTTTTGAGGAACACAAGGGTGTCATCTGCGTACCGCTGTCCTGGAGCACCTTACTATGAAATTGGGTTGTGCATTACTATCTCGGCAACTACTGATTTATGATTCATGTAGCTGTTCCGGTTAAGGAAGTTTTCAGTTTGGATCTACGTTCTAACATGTCTTTATAGCCCATGCTGAGCTCTAGTTTGACCACCCCTCACAAACTTGTTTGTTGCATTGAAGGTCGTTGAGCTTAATCATAGTACCGAAGCTAGGATGCTTCATATATCAATTGTGGCATATGGGAACATTAAGCAAAGGGCTAATGCACTTAGAACTTAAGGTTATTTAGAACAGCCATCTATAGAAAAGCCTTTATATCAATTTGTTTGCATGATTTAGTGAAGTTTTGAACCACAATATTTCGTACCAACCAGTTACCCTCTTTGATGTGAATTTAGGTTTGCTTTATGCTGTTCTAATCACAGCAGTTATTACTGATGCTGTCAAAGATGGGGTTGGACGTCCAAGGCCAAATTTCTTTTGGCGTTGTTTCCCGGATGGTAAAGGGGTAAGAATAGGATTATACCTTGGATAAAGTCTAGAGGATTGATATTGATTGCTATCCTGTTTTTGTGACTGTTTTGTATTTCAAATAGGAGAATGCAATGATTAAGTTTCTTAAGTTTTTTTGCAGGTGTATGACAACACCACTCGTGCAGCTATATGTAATGGTGACCGAGCAGTAATAAAGGAAGGATATAAAAGCTTCCCAAGTGGACATACATCATGTAGTTTGCATTCCTCTACTCATTGTCTTGTTGCAGTCGGGTATTTTTTAGAGAGGATAGTTGTAATGCATACACTACTTTTAGCCCCTATACGATCTGTTTTCGTTTGAGGATAGCTCTTTCTCTTGTCTCATAGACCGCCTGATGGTTTCAGAAGACGGAGTAATACAATTTACTTCCCTTAAGCATATTTGACATGTGTCTAAACCCTGCCAAATAGCTTCACAATGGCCAACATTTGATCATTATGTACCTAAGAGATTTGACAACATTTAGAAAAGCAAGATCTGAATGTTTTCAACAGTCTTTGAATCCCATTATTTGAAGGGGGACACTTTAACATGCTTTCTCATCCTGTCAGAACAAGTAAGAACTGTGCATGTCGGTCAGTGGTAGACTGCTTTCATTCTTTAACAGCATTTTTATGTCAGGGTCATTTGCAGGACTGGGCTATTTGTCAATGTACTTTGCAGGGAAGCTTGAAATTTTTGACCGTAGAGGTCGAGTTGGAAAGCTTATTATTGTTACGACTCCACTTCTGTTAGCAACTCTAGTTGGTGTTTCACGTGTTGATGACTATTGGCATCACTGGCAAGATGTTTTTGCTGGTGCAATTTTGGGTTAGTTCATGGTAAATGTGGCTCTTCGTGTCTGAATTTTGTGGCTAATCTACTTGTTCTCCATGCAGGCCTCATTGTCTCGTATATTTGCTACAGACAGCATTTTCCCAGTCTTTATGATGACCGATGTGAGCGTCCAATTTCTCTCATCCCTTTAAATGTTTGAGCTGCTTTTGCTGAAATATATTAATTTTCGTGTTGTAGGCATGGAACCATATCCCTGCATTGCAGTGAGGGTTGCAGACTGGCCTCCAGAAGCAAATGGGACACCAACACGCGATCTGGAGGTGGGACGAAGTGTGCAAGACTCTTCATTTTAAATTTTCCAAACACTGACTTTACCTGTTTATTGTTGTAAAACTCGTGCTCTTTTCTTCACTTGTATAGGTGTTTTCTATGGACCTGATTGAATATTCTGCACTATGAACTTAGTAAATTGCCAATACGTTCCACAGTATAGGATATGAGCTCCACATCCTGCTCTTTTTTTTTTTTCCTTGGATGCCCCCTTGTTTCTCAAGCCATGAAGACGGTGATAGTCTTTTATCTCATGCCAGTGGGAAATGCTGATTGCCTTTGATTTGCTAAACCCAATTGGACGGGACTAATAGGTCAAGGTTAAAGACGTTGTGGACATCAAAATCAAGCTAAAATCGCCCAGACTTTTTGCTGACAAGTCCAGGGCAAAATTGCAGACGGTGGATTGACAATTTCTAGTTAGTCTGTAGCTGCCCGAACTTTTGCGAAGGTGGAGGAGCTTTTTGGTGTTTCGTGATAAGTTTCTTTGTTTTTAAGTCTTCTCTCATCGAAAAAAACCATTGGGCTTCATTCTGCCTTCCTGTACAATCAGGTTATGACACGTGGCAGTATTTCTTCTGTGAAAGTCGAGCACGAATAGCGGCTGATTTTTACCTTCTCATGCATTCCATGGATTTTACCCTGCATTCCGTCGATCTTACCTTGCATTCAGCAGCAGAATGAAACCAAATGGTGTTTTCTGGATAAGTAAACAACGGTTGCCTCAAATTACGTCCTGCTGAAGTGAGCTTCTCTGTTCTTGAGAATGGAGCTTAGCCATAGCCGCTCACATGAGCCCAAAAGTTTTCAATCCAGCTGGAAACTCTGTTTTACTGAGTTCTTCTTGTGATGAAAAGCAGATTTCAGCAACCCAACGATCTCCAAATCCGATCAACCAAGTAAATCGATCCTTCCCTTCCTGTTTTGTATCAGTTCTTGCCCTGCGGGCAGATCCAATGCTTTGCTTCTTCACTGTGCTTCTTCCAGAGAAAGCTTGACTGTTCCGTTTCTTCTATTGCCCTTTCCATACTCTGTTCGCAACAAACAAGGGCCGATTTGGCAAAGGCATCCCATTTGGGTAATTTAAGACCTCCTCCTTAGGCATCTGAAGCCCTTTTAGGCAAATTGAAGCAAAATATGGGGAAGACAGTCGGAAGGGGCCAAATTTCTTGGTAATGGGATTGCTTGGATGCAGAAGAAGAGGATGCTTGGATGCATGCGAGCGCCGCTCCTAAAATAGTGGAGCAAACACTACGGGGGATAAAATATGCTGTAATTAACAGTAATTTGAGGCAACCGTTGTTTACGTCAGGTAATGCACGGCCGGAAGAGATCCCAGCCTATAAATTTTTGAGGCGGCGCCGATAGCAGAGGCAGCCGACGAGCGGCGGAGCCGCAAGTCGCTGCCGAGGCTGGCAGATCCCGACCTATAATTTTTTGAGGCGGCGCGGATAGCAGAGGCAGCCGACGAGCGGCGGAGCCGCGAGTCGCTACCGAGGTTGGCGCCGCCGCCGCAAATTACGTACCTAGTACGTAAAGGATGGCTGGGCCCAATCCAATTGCCACGTGTCAAGCAAGTAGTGGTCAGCCTTAATAAAAGCAAGTAAGAAAAACAAAACAGCGAGTAAAAAGGACAGAAAGAGCGTAAAAAAGACGGAATGTTCAGTAAAATTAAAGGAGACGTGCTACCTCATTTTCGGGGTTTGAAAGTGGTACACGTGTCATGATTTGATTAGACGAAAAGGCTGGATTGGGCCCAACCGTCCTTTATGTTATGCCAAAGGCCTGATGGGCTGTTTTCTGGCCGATCAACCAGGAATCCATTTCCATTAGCAATCAGAATTGAGAAATAAAATGTTTCAAAAGCCGTCTACACGTTGAGGTTACCCTAAGCTCCGTTGATTGAAGATAATGCTTGGTTGCAGAAAGGATTATGTTCTGTTTTTTTGTTTTATATCAAGCAAGTGGGTGTGCCTTCTTGCGTGTGATCCAATACTAGTCGTAAGTGCGGCATATTCTTCTCGAGAATAGAAACTCATTATGCATTCTACCTTGACCTGCTTCAATTCGGTTGTAGCTACTTTTACATTGTTGCATTCTTGCTCCCGAATCTAGTGCTAGGGGCATTTGTTGCAACCCTTTTACCAGTGAAACTTGCCACGGGCTGTTGCAACCATTCGAGGTGCATCTTAAATGCATGTTTCACAAAGTAGATTATGCTTCTTGTCGTCAAAAATATGCACTTCCTCATCTATTATATGGGTATATGAACTAAGATACTGAATTGTTCATTGTGCCAGTGTTTGCTTGAATCTCGTTCATTGGCTCTCTATTGTTGCAACATCTCTTTTGTTGCTCCCGAGTCTAGTGATTTGAAAGGATTTGAATTGGGCCGCATATCTTATGGCCAAACTAGCTGAAACTTGAAGGTGCCAGGTGCATTTCATTGCAATCATTCGAGGTGCATCTTGAATGCATGCTACGCAACCCCTGTCAGGTGCACTTTGTTGCAACCATTCGAGGTGCACCTTGAATAGAATAGAATAGTTTTTTTTAACGTCCACAGAGACCAATAGGTCATGGGACCCATACAATGGGCTAGTACAATCATTACTACTAGGATTAAAAAACCCCTGCCTCGAAAGGTTTTCAAGGGAAAAACCTTTGCAGTAATGATGATACTAGACAAACAGAGATAATGACTACTGAGGGCTCAGTAATTGCAGACGTTTATCTAGAACCTCAAGTATGTATAATGCCAAGTCATGCACAGATGGTGCTCTGAGAAGTTGTGGAAGCGTGGAATGGAATGCTAAGGTCAAAAAATGATTCCGGACTATCTCAAAAGCAGGGCAACTCAGAAGAGTATGGCTTTCATCTTCAATAACCTATAACTGGCAACATGCACATAGTCTCGCTTCTCGCGGCAATTGCGGCCGCTCCCATCTACCTGTCTCAATCCGTAGCCTGTGGGACCCCGTGCGAATTGATGCAATAGCTACAAGCTTGTTCCTGGACAATGAAGCAAGCAAATAAGCTTGGGGCCCTGGTGCCAAGGTGGGATTTATGTGTGCATGATAATGACCAGTTTTCACTTGGGCCAAAGTAACTGCGTCCCATATCTTTTGAGAAAAACGACTATTGAGATATTGTTGCAAAAGCTCAAAGTGCATGCACAAAGTGGGTTGCGCTTCTTGTCATCCGAAATAAAAGAGGACATGCACTTCCTCATCTTGTCATATAGGGATATGAACCAAGATTCTAATTTGTTCATTGTACCCCCTATATGAACCAAGATTCTAATTTGTTCATTGTACCAGTGTTGTTGTGAATCTCGTTCAATGGCTTCAAAGTATAATTTTTTCAAAAATCAACAACTAGTAACGCAGTATCACCGCGCCCGTATGGATGTCTTGAATTGGTTGACACATTTCTTACATTGCTATTCTTGTCAACTAGCTTCAACTTGTAAGTTCTTCTCTTTGATGGTTCATTAACGTAGCTATACACTTGCCAATCAATAGATTCACACTTGTCTTCAATGCCTACAATCTTTTCTTTTGGACACAAGTCAAATAATTGTTTCCTATAAGAAATTTGCACATTTGAGCTTGCGCCACTCGTCACGTTCTCCTTTGTCACATACCATTCTATTGCTTATTCTTTGTTTGACAAATGCCACCATAGCATTCACGGTGCACCACGGTGCAATTGTAAGAACAATTAACATGGGCTTCGACCTCATCAAATCAAATGCTCTCTTGTATAAATTTGCTTGTCTATATTCTATGTATTTTTTTCCTTGAACTTTCGTATATAAATGGGGTTCAAGTATTCAAACTACCTAATTCAATATGGACTCCTGGAAGTTGCTCATCAAAGTTTTGGTATAATTTAGCCTGCAAATCTACAAAAACAATGTACATGCTTAACATCTTCCACATCTAAACATTAAACATCTTCCACATTTATATATTCTGAAATTTCTTCTCACATCTTCTAGATCCTATGCACCTATATGACACTGATCACATCTACCACATACTTATATTCATACTTCCCTTCATGCATTTACATATTTTCTTTCACATCTTCTTTGAATTGACATATTTACCTCAATTTATGTATCAGTGACTAAATTGACATTTCTTATTACATCAACGTTACCTCGGTAAAAACATTATTGTCAAAATACTTCAATGCCTTGAAAATACATCATAGCAATTCAAGGCAATTCATATCTGAGTAATATTAATGCATTGGAGTAGTTGTATTCACTTCTTTATGACTTGACTCTTGGTGAGACGTTCGTATTCTTTAACCAAAAATGAGCGGCCAACCAATGCCCATAAATTTGCTCCAATGACATGTGTTTCCCTCTTTGCTGCTAGTTCATATTTTTAGGGGTTACCTTCAACAATTTGGCTGCCAACGAAGTCTTCAAATCTCTTTCCTTTCCAACTATCGTAGTAAGAGCAGAGTGCTTAGCCGTAAGTTTATCATGTTGTTTGCAGACTTCACCTCTTGGAGGCCATCCATAAGATTTTGAAATCAACTTTCGCTTCACAGTAGCCTCTACTGGCTTCCCATTACTTGTCATCTTAAAGCAATCTTTGGCAAGTTTTGATTCAAACTAAAAACTTGACGCACCATCTAATTAAATGCATCATTTACCTTCCTCTTTATTGATTTTGTTACATACGCAGCCTTTAAACTTCAAATTGAACTGATTGAACTGAGATCTGCAAGGAAAGGAAGATAGGGATGTCACATACATTGAACCATAGATATGCTCGGTGTACACAATTGGATGCCTAGACAGATTTGCAAGTTCATTCTATTTCTTAGTTCTGGTATCCCGGGCAATAGCTAATAAAATGTCTCTCATTTTCTACCTCACTTGAGATATATACATTACATACTTCATTGGCTTTTTTTTTTTTTTTTTTTTTTTTTTTTTTTTTTTTTTTTTTTTTAGCCCGGGGGGATGGAGGGAGAGAGAGAGAGAGAGATGTGCCAGTGCACCACTTATATTTTCTCTTTTCTTTATTCACTCACTTGCATAGCTTCTTTGTTGTTTGTGACGAGGATCTGTGTGAGAATTGAATTGAATTGAATTTTTTTTTATTGTTCACGGAGACCAAGTGGCCTATGGGACCCAAACAAAGAATAGGGTAGCTAGGAGAACAAAAAAGAGGGGGGGTGTTCAAGAAAGCAAAAATCTGGACTACAAGGTTGAGTTTGAGCAAAACAAACAAAAAGAAATAGAGACCCCTCTTTAGAAAAGGAATGAAGGGATGCATGTTGTGCAAGGTAAGCACAAACTAAAGACAACGATCTAAACCAGAAGCTGGAGAAGACAGGGCGTTTAGGCGAGTAGCAATGGAGAGAGAGACAATGGGCAACTAGATCATGAAGATAGAACCAAGAAGCAGAGGCTGAGAGAGTTGCCATGTCGACCTCCATTTGCCTTCTATCTGCCTTTGTTTCAGCATAAGCCTTGTGTTGTTTTGTGACTCGACTCAATCAAGAAGTGGACATATATCTTCGTTTTCGAGACTAGAAGATAAATTCATCTCTTGATTGAGGAGAGATTGCACTGCGCAGACATTTTAGAAAGTTCTAAACAGTCGTTCTTTTATATATCCATTTTCTAGACTCTTACTTAGCCCCCCTCTCCCCAACCTCTTTTTTATTTCTATTTTTTTTAATCACGCAAAATCAAAGTACACTGCATGAACACATGGAGTAGCTACATGTAATGTATCAATTTGCCTTGTTTGCTTTTAGATGCCTTCGCGCTCTGCCTCCCCGACACACATGGTACATGCATCCTTGTCTCTCTTTCCCCCACACTACCCACACATGCACATACTTATAGGCCCATAATTATTGAGAAAATGATAAAACCAGCATCCTTTACTGAGTTTTTGAATACCCCCACATCAGCAAAAAGAACTAGAGATAATAGCAATGGAGCTAATGTGGGACAGGCTAGAACTTCAAGTGAGACGGTGGCCACGCCAAGAAATGATGCACAAATGCTTAATACAGGTACTTTTTATGATCAACATGGTAATGCTCATGCATAACAGATCGCATAATAGCACTCCATATAGTGGAGGACACAATACAAAGGATTCCGTGTCTACACCTAGAACAGGAGACCCAGCCCCATAGTTCTAATTTTACCTTAATGTTAGAGGAAGAAGTAATATGAGAGGAAGGGGGGGCGTGGTAGAGGAAGAGGAAGAGGCGATCAAGAGCAAGAGGTTTTGATGCAGACCTCCACATCCGCTAGTGATTCTTATGATAGACATGCGTAAACAAGCAGTCACGAGATCATTTGAAGAAGATGAAATTGTTCCCAATTCATTGAATTTCAACAACCAATGGGACTAGCAAAAAAAGATATGCTCAACAAGAATTTGGCTTGCTTGTACTTTGGAAATATGTTTCTACTCTGCGAGGATAGAACAGTACTATTTGAGTAAAGTTACAAGTATAGTATTGCAGACTTTTTGTGTGAATTCAAGATTGAAAAGCTTTTTGCTTTATGAAGGATTTTTGATGTTATCACTCTCACAGAAACGCTTTGAGGATTCTCAAATCATTCCAAGGAAAATGGAAATGTTCTGGTAGGAACATAATAGTCAAATTTCAAACAATGAATCATAGTTATGTGCATATGACTTATGTAAACAGAGCTTTTGAATTGATTAAGCCAAAAGTGATTTTCAAGTATTGTTTAAAACATATTTTTGGCTTTGAAAATGGCAACTTGCTGGATGATATTATATATGGATGGAAATATTTGCCAGCCATTTGCAACTCATGGTATAAACCAAGAAACATTTTTTGCGGTTTTAGTATTCACGATGAATTACTATGCAGATGTGAAGTGAACAAATGCTTCAAAATTTCTTGGCACCATGCAATGATAGCAAACAACATGTAAAAACCTTGTCATTGCAAATTTGTTCCCAAAAGCAGATCCAAAATGAGTTAAAAAAAGGGTTGAATCATATCCCATTGAGACCCTTTGACAGGGAGGAAGTAGTGAAAGAGATGTTTGGGGCTTGGAGAAAAACTATTGAAATTCTTGAAATAAGCCCAAATATTTCACAAAGACGTCTTGCCGCATCCTTTGCTTATATCAGAAACCAAGTCAAGGAATTAACTAGAAAAAATAGACACAAGGTAAGAATACCTCAAGTGTGTGAGCTAAATAATGCAAGTTTAGAGGAGAAATCATGGTTGCTCCAAAACTTGTATATCTCTGGAGTAGATAAAGCATCAAATACTCCAAAGATTTATTTGCAAAGCATATATTAGGAAGTCAAGCATTATTAGAATGCAAAGTGATGACTTCCAAATGTGCCTTGATGATGATTATTTATCATGTGCAACGGACCTTGTTGCTAGCCAATGTATTGCGGAGATGACGAATATAACTAATTTAATACGTCCGTCGTCTAACAACCTACCGTACCTTATTTACAAAGCACATAAAGATGCTTTCAGATGGTTGACCAATGCATCTAATTGTGTATTCTCAGAGATGGCATTACTCGTAACCAAAGCCTTGAGAAGTATGATACCAGCATTCAAAGAGATTGGACATAAATTAGACACAGATGTAAAGAGATTTCTTGGTGTCAAAACTAGAACCATATGGTGGACTGAATCAACAATTGAGTTTGTCATTAATTTGCACGGCAAAATCAAGAATACATTTGTGGCGCACATAGCCAGTGTTATGAATCCATACCATTGAATGGGCATGATGGACTTATTAGAAACATGACAGGGGTTCATTGAAATGATTTATAAATTCAAGCACCCATGTAAGTTGTGGGTAAAAAATGGTATCAACGGATTTTTTTGCTATATTGGGAAAACACATTTGATGGGGCTAAGGAAATATCATTAAACGAAATGGTTGCCATCAATAATTGGTTGATATCCAATTGCCACATTCAATTAGGGAAATGCCGGTATGGAAACAAATGAAAGGAATACCCATGGGATTTTCATGTTCTCCATTGTGGTGTAATATTTATTTGGCACAATATGAGCTCAGATTCATCCGAAGATTGGCAGTTTTAGGAAGAAAGGATTTGTAGTGCTATTTCAAGATACATACAGATATATTGATGATTTAGCAAGTCTTAATAATCATAACATAAGAATGTTCATGGACAAGGAGCAACCAAGAATAGATGACAATCCTTGGTGGATTTATCCTCTTAATTTCCTAGAAATTAAAGAGGATAAATGTGAAAGCATATTGAATGACTATAATCTACCAAGATGCAATTTCTTAAATGTCCACATACAGGTTTTTGATGACAAGCTAGGCAAATATGATACTACTAAATTTGACAAACGGAGGTCATTACCGTTCGAATTTATTCAATATATTCAATTGGCTTCCAATAGAGACATAAGGCAATGCTACAATTTAATTGTATTTTTTTTTTTTTTTTTTTTTTTTTTTTTTTTTTTTTGAGGGTAAGAGTGTGTTTTTTGTTATTAATAATAGTAATAAAAATACATGAGAGTCCCCAATGGGGCAAATAGGAAGCATTGGGGCTATTATATGGGTTCTCTATGCATCATGATGTGCGCATTTAAGGGAAGTCCTATTCCACAACAGCATAATGGTAGAGAGACCCTATCTGGTCAGTTACTCAGATTGCTTTCTCCACTAAACTCAAACTGTTCCACCATTAGAACTATCGTGAAAGTCTGGGTCCTCAGAGCTCATCCAATGGCACTTAAAGTAGTTATAGAATCCTTCAATCTTACCAATTCTGTCCAATCCCCTATTGTAACTCATCCCCATTTTCCTGTGGTGGGACAATGCCATTAAAGCAACTTCCTTATTAAAAAGACTCTTGAGTTTCTCAATAGAGATAGATTGCCCCCCCAAAGTGACATCGCATCGATGCCTCCATATAATCCAGAGAGCCACACTAACCAGGGAGGCGTCAATACAGTCTCTGTCTGAGATCATAACAACATTCGGCCATCGAAGTTGATGCGTATGCATTCTCATAATAGGGCATACCCAAAACCAGAACTCAGTAATTCTTGGACAGAAGAAGAGGTGTGAAAGAGATTCGCTAGCCTGGCACCCCAGAGGACACAGGTCTGAAGACACAATTCCTCTATGGACCAGCTTCACTTTAGTGTTGAGACCTCCATGGAGAGCCTCCCATCTAAAAAATTGTATTCTCCTAGAGCATAAGGTTTTCCAGGAGTTTGCTAAGAGGAGCTTAGCCGCTGAACCATTCACTTGGAGCCTAGCCTCTGCTTTAAGAGGGGAGTCATCAGAAAGGGCCCGATATATACTTGCAACATTGTATGTCTCCTTGCCTGCACAAGACCACTTTTCCTCAGGACCAGTAGACCCTGAGAGAAGCTTAACATTATCTAGGATCTTTCGTAGTATCTTTCTATCACCCTCCCCTGCTCTTTGCACTTTGAGTCTAAATTCCATCCAAGATATCCATCTATCGTTTTCCCAAAGATGCTGCAATTTTAAGATCCCATGGTCTCGCCATTTCTTAAAGATGCGAGGATGAACTAATGCCAAGGGACGTCCATTCTCTTCCCATACATGAGTGTTCCGAATATACCGACTTTCCCAAATTTCTCGAGGTATAGTTATGGGGAACATCTTGCTTTGCACCTCCCTCCAAGCATGAAGAAGACGCCTCATGACCGGGGAGGTGCCAGGGGCCACCTTAAAATTACAAAAAAAGGCTCCTAGTTCATCCCTAGGAAGAGATGGTTTACCATGAATCTTGCATAGATCAAACCAGTGCTTAACAAATGCCAGAGCAGGAGATGTATCCCCTTGTAAAACTCGCCAGACAAATCTAGCCGCCAGAGCTTGAGCCTGCGTGAAAGGGTCCTTACATCCAATCCCTCCATCCCTTTTATCCCTACATAGCTCGGACCAAGCAACATGAGCCATACCCCCCCAAATAAACTTTCTAATGATAACCTGTATTTGATTATATATTCCTTTCTGGGCTACCAGCACTGACGAGGAATATATGTGAGAGCTGGCCAGAACAACATTAGCAACTGTTACTCTTCCTGCTACAGATAATCCTTTAGATGACCATAACCCAACCTTTTTTCTAAGTTTGTCTAGAATAGGGGCCCAGAGACCCTTCATATTATCTGAGACAGAGAGGGGCAAACCCAACAGCTTAATTGTTTCCCCTGCAGCCACGACTGGGAAGCCCAATCCATTAGCACGAGGGTCAATATCTCCCTCTAAAGCCCATAGAACGGAACATTTGGTGGCATTTAGCCCTATGCCTGATATAACCTCAAAAGCAATCAATATCTCACGAAAGGAATGAAAGCTGCCATCGTCATACCTGAGGAACATAAAGGTGTCATCCGCATATTGCATGATTGTGAGTTTTTCTACTTGATTCGGTAGAACCGCACCATTGATGCCCCTTCCAATTATTTTGAGATTAACCATCCTTGTGAGAAGGTTGGCCATAATTAGAAAAAGGTATGGGGCAAGCGGGCAACCCTGCCTAATACCCTTCCTGAGGTCAAAGAGACCAGAAGGTTCACCATTAACCAAAACAGATGTAGAGGCAAATTTGTTCATTCCCATTGAGATGTCGATGAACTGCTTATTGAAACCCATGTGGCTCATAACTTCTCGCAGGCCATCCCACCTAAGGGAATCGTAGGCCTTTCTAAAATCCATCTTAACAAGTACACAATTTTGCCGTGGTGGATTCAAGCACCAATGCAAACCTTCTCTAGCCGCTAGGTAATTGTCCAAAATATACCTACCGCGTAAAAGCTGATTGCTCCCTTCCAATAACTCTGTTCAAGATAGGCTTAAGACGGTTGGCGATGCCTTTCATGATAACCTTATATAAGACATTTGTTAGTGCAATGGGACGCCACTCTCCAAGTGATTGAGGTCTTGAGACTTTTGGGACCAAGGTGATGAATCCTGCCGCTAGAGTTGGATGTAACGAGCAAGAGGACCAAGCCCCCGAAACAGCCTCCACAAAGTCTGGTCCAAGAGCGTCCCAAAACTCCACAAAGAATTCAGGAGGGAAGCCATCGTGGCCTGGGACTTACCGTAGCTTTGAGAGAGCATAGTACTTTAAATATCTCCTTCTGCACCCTACCGACGCAGAGAGTGTGGTTGTCATCTCCGTGAATCTTATGTGCCCACTAACTGGGCCAACCAAAGAGAGATTTGGGATTGATAAGAAGATGGGAGATTGTCCGCTTTGAATTGAGCCCCCAAAGTCGTCCCTAATAAACGCCTTGATAGCCCCGGGATCGAAAAGTATATTTTGACAGCTTATCTTTAATTGAAGTAATATCGTTTTTCTCTGCTAATCCCCCCCGCCATTCTAAAGAAGCACTTAGAGTTTTCATGATCCGACTTACATACCACTTTGTTTTAGAACGAACCGCAGCCCCCGGCTTCCTCCTCCTCAATAGCTTTGGCTTTTATTTCCAGTTCCTCCTCTAAGGATTGTTTGTCTCTCAAGTATGGGGATCAAGTAATGATCCCCGCTTTGATCCTCTTTAGAAGGTTGTACACCTACATTTTTTTTCTTTCTTGAATTTCAAGCATTCCTCCTTGCCCCATTTCTTGATCCACATCTTCATAAGGCTGATCTTTTAACCCAAGCCTTCATGGAAGGTAGGCATTCTGTATTAGTTAGAGAAGCCAGAAAGTCCTAAAGGGTCTCAAGCAATGCCTCCTTCCCTAATAGGGAGGTATTGAACTTGAAAGGCACATTCCCTCCTCTTCTTTTTAGTAGGGATGCTCTCCAACACTAACTTTTGTGGCACATGGTCCTAATGAGAGAAAGCAAGCTCTCCTTCAACATAACATCCGGCCCATGAAGGAGGCTGTCCTATTAGCCATGTAGAACCCGCTCTAGTAAGCAAGATACTCTGCCATGCCCCTTCGCTTATTAGACCCAGAGAATGCAAATAAGTAGATGGAGGAATTAGGGAGAAGCCAACGCCGCTTAGAAGTGAGTTCCACGTAACTTCCTCCTCTTGTAGCAAATTCTGTGCAACCCAATTTTTGATCCCATACATCTCATCATATTCAGATCCTCCAAGGACCCAATTTTCAACTCCAAAACCCCGATGAGTTATCCGTGAGCTCTATCTCTCTCCACATAGTCGCCCTTTTCAAGCAGTATATTAGAGGCATAAATGTTGATGAGCCCCCACATACAATTATTTGTTTCAAAATTACAACCTGCCATCTACCACTTCCCCGATATTGATATTTTTGACTTGTCCCTTCCATAAGATACAAAGTGCCTCCTTTAGTTCCTTCAAATTTACAACTAAAGGAGGAGTAATTACCTCCAATCCAACCCGCCAATGGACCTCGCCTCAAAGTCCTGAAGTCTATGCTCCTCAAGAAGGATGACATCCGCCTTCATAGACCTGGATAGTCGCTAACACTCGACCACGCTTAAGAACACCCTTGATGCCACGCAAAATTCCATGAGACAATAATCATGAGTTAAAAGTTGTGGGACGGCCAGCTATACCATTGTCATCAATGAGTTGCTAAAGGAAGAGGTCGAAGCTTTCTTCCTTTCATCTCACCCGAAAGTTATCTGACTCATATTTGCATCAAGCTTATTTTTCTTCCCAAGTAGAGCAAATGGATTCTCTAGCATCTCCACGCCATCCTGTTGTACCTATTTCATTATCTCGCCCAGCTTGGAGTTTCCTTTTGATTCCCCAGTGAGCAGGTACAAGAAGCCTTGCTCCTCGAGTATTCTTGGTTATCAAACCCGTGAGAGCCCCCTTCTCGAGAGAAGAAACCTCCAAATATATTTAGACAGAGCTGACATTGGTTGAGGGGAGTCTGCACATTTTGAGTTCACCATGTCATGAGAGCCTCCTCGGTTTCCTCGCCAAATTTCTAGCTCTTATACCATGTTTGAGGCCACCACTTGCCATTGAGTCTCCCCACCCGTGGTGTCCACTTTAGAACATGGCACACTCGGGTCGCTTTCCGCATTACACCCGGATGAAGAAGGGGTAGCAAAAGTCAAAAGGAGCTGGAGTAAATGGGGAGTGACCGCGAACGCGGAAGGGGAACATGTGTCCCTTGAGGGGCTTCCTCCTGTGTGTCAGCCCCCGGGCCACATGCACATGTTCTCTGGCCATTGCCCCTGAGGCATTTTGATCATTGACGCTTGTCCGGCTTGGTTTGATCACTTCTTCTAGTTCCACATTTGGGAACATCTTCCTTATTTCCCATCCATTTAATAGCTTGAGTAAAAACTTAAAGCAACACATACCACTTTTCACACCACCCCTTTGGGGATTCAAGGTGTTGGCTGTGATGGCAACACAAATTCTAGGCCCTTTGGCGATAGAGTGAGATACATATGAGCCTAGCGTGTTGGCAATAGACTTTAGGAACTCCCGGACTAGTAGGTCTGGTGGAAGATACTCTATTTCAAACCAAAGAAGGGATTTTGATAGCGGAGAGCTTGTCGAGAAAGCCCGTGTGTAGAACTCGGTACAAAATGAAGCTTCCTCGCAAATGGGTCTGCCAGACGCAACTAATCTATCCACAACCGCCTTCACCGGTTTAAACATGATGAGAAAAAAAGTTGTTACCCGCTGCCTTTAGCGATTGGTGTTGGGGCAAACCTAACCTCTTCAGGTGAGCTGATAGCCATGAGTTTAACCTGCGCAAGTCCAGGAAGCCCCCAGTAAAGAAGCCCACTACTGAGCGCGAGATCAAACTTTCCAGATACCTTTTGTGCATCTCGTGATCAATTACAGCCCACCGAAATTATCTTCTATCTCCACATTACCGCCATTGACCAATCCAGCTCGTTTTGTAGTTACTACCCTGTGGTTCTCAGACGAGACCTTTCTCAGAATGCTTGAGAGCCTCCACACTCTTGTGCTTCAAGTAGTAGCATGAGTTTGCTTTTGAATCCACCCCGAGAATCTCGGCTTGTTCACTATTCTCATCAATCCTCGCCCTTTCCAAGCTGAACCCTTTGAATGATTCACCCTCGCTTTGTGTAAAATTCCTTGGCAAGCATCACTCCCATCCTTATGATGCTCGATCCAATATTCTTTTCCCCTATTTATGTAAAAATCTCAAGTATGTTTTCCTTCCCCGTAAGGCTTCAATATTGCGCACCTACATTCTCGCTAGTTTACTATTTGCTTCCATTGCTATCTCGCCGCCTTGTTATTACATCTTCCATGGTTGAGTCCGGATGTATTTGACCTCAACGGATCCTTTTCCGCCCATTCTCACTCAATCTTGTTGCTACATCTCTCATGGTTAAGGCCCTCATATTCCTACTTGAGTGGATTGTTTACTCCCAATCACACTAACTCCTCGCCTCTGCTCCTAACATTGAGTTTTTCGCTTTATTGATGGCCCCAAGAGCACTCACACATGCAATGGGAGCCCCATCTTCCCTTCCTTTTAACCGCCTCGCCCATTTTCGCTTTGCCCCTTTTGGGAGTTGTCTATGCTATGCAAGCCGAGAGACATTTGTAACTAGGGCTAGAACTCTTATCCGCAAAATATTGGATTGATTTACCTCTTGCAGGCGTAAGCCCCCGCTTTTGATGTGATTCACTGAAGCCCCATCACCGGGATGGTTCTACGCAGAGCCCCATGGCTGGGTCAAGGCTAGTCAGTTGGTCCGCCTCGGATCGCGGGTAAAAGGGAGAATCCCGAGGGCCCTCTTGCCCTGTTGGAATCACCGGGTCTAGCCTGTGCCTCATCTTGGTCGCCGCCGCGAGCGCTTGCCGCTTCCAAATACCAAAATCTTGGCAATCATTCTGCTCCCAGCCTACTATTGCTTCAACTTGCTGCCGTATCGTCGCCGAAAGCTCGCCGGCCTTGTTGTGTAGGGCACCATTCTTCCCTATTCTTCCTCCAATCGTTGTTTCTCTCTCAGATCATTTACCCTTGTCCGATCTCCCTTCGCCATCGATTTCGCCCAATCTCTCTCCTAAGAAGGGGCTTTTGCCTTATTTGCAAGCTTTGTCTGTTTTTTTAATGAGTCATTACTTGTGGAGGGGTCATCCGGGCCCCCGCGATCGTGGTCTTCATCTGCAGGCAGCTCATCGGAATCAGTATTTGTCAATCGTTTGGCTTCAAATACTTAATAGCCACGCCAAGATCCATACATTATTTTACTTATGCAGTTGATCCATATCTCTTTGTAATCGAGTTCAAAAAATGGTCCGGACTTTCATAAAAATGGTTTTAACAAGGACCGCTTAGTCAATGTCTTTAGGCGGACATTTAAAGACTATACACCAATAGGGTGTAAATATGAAGCAAAACAAGTTTTGCAGCTCATGGACTTATTATAATGACAAGGATGCAAAAATATTATATGCCTTCTACCCCTTGTTATTTAAGGTCATCAAGGCTCTCTAAAGAAAGAATGGATATTCAACATTCTAGAAAGAAGAGAATATTCCATTAATATATAGGAGTTAGCGCCAGAGATCATGCATTTACATAATTTCTGAAGCAACAATCGATTTCAGAGGCAGACAGTAAATTTTTGATATCCCGTAAAGGGGCATGCTAAGGGGTGATATATTTGCAAAGGTTTGGCCATATGCAAGGATATAAAACTTACAAGGGGTTTGCCAAGGATCTATTAGAGTATGAAAATATTTTAATTTGGCAAGTGGGTCCCCTTGGTTGGAAAGCTAGAGTATTAATTTCTAGCATTCGGTTATGGGAATTTTGACACCAAAGATTGGCATGAACATAGCTTTTTGGAACAATAACCTGGCAAACAATAAAGTTTGACAAGTTTGGGAGATATTATTATCCCTTAAAAAAAGTGGGTCATGCTAGGAAGTTGCGATGGTATTTGCCGGAAGCTAAAAACCTTGCATGCAAGGGTTTGACAAGTGACTATTGGGCCACAAAATATTTCGAAATTGGCAAGTAGGGATTTCCTTATGGGAAGGCCACGTTTTGCCTTACCGTGTAAACATAAGGGGGATAATCGGTGGCTAAGCTCAGAGGTCGGGCACATCGCCCAGGCTAGGATAGCCAGACAGCTCGGGACAGGGACAGACAGATAACGCTTTTCCCAGGCTGAGTCTGGAGTAACTTCTGAAGGCGATTTTGGTTGACCTCAGTTGAGACACAAATGCACAGGTAAAAATTATTATTGCAAATGTTTATTTTTGACCTGTATGCAACACTTGAATGGATCTTATGATCGTTTGCCATGAGAAAATATAAGCATGCTTGGTGTTGCACGTGGTATTTTTCATATTTTTGGAGGTGATAAAACATCTAATTTCACTTGAAAGCTTTGCACAGCCATAGAAAATTTTTCTTGTTTGCAAGCCAACTCTTCTATTATTTTTGCCAGTCTGAGACAATGGCATGTATTATTGTGCCAATCTTAAAAGGGGCATCTTTGGATTGAGCTAAACACTAGTCAGAACAATGGTTTCCAATCGAGGAACAACAAGGATTGGAAGGGATGGAGACTAACAACCCAGTTCTTTTCTACTTTGGGTTTTCATAAAGCATCTCATTATGAAATCCAACAAATGGATTATTGCTTTGTATTATTGCCAAATGATGGCAAAAACATAGTTAATGATGAGGATTTTCTCAAACTATGTTTCAAGCTTGATAGAGCACTATGACGTTGATAATGGATGTGATGGTTATGCCGGTACTCACATATGATTATTGAAGCATAATAGTCCCATCATTCTAGTGGTAGATTTTACCATTTCTGTTATGCTCATCTAGACATATTGGTCTAGATATAGTTATAGATGTTTTTGTTAAAATATTTTTCATTGTGGGTGAATAGACCATCTATGTAGTAATTGTATAAGGGGAGATATTTGAGCATGTAGACCACCAATATGATTTCTCTAATGTAGGAACTCCTATGACACCGATAGCAAGGGGGGTATTTTAAAAGCTATGACACCGTGCATTCCCAGAGTTGACAACGGTTCTAACTCTTGTTTTACTATGGACGTTGTGTGTAATTTTTCCCACCTAGGAGTACATGTTCTATATTAGAAGATCATAATATGGCTCCAGAATTTGTATTCTTATATGCTCATTATGACTCAAGTAACACATGAGTCTAAAATGCGTAGGAGTATAATTCAATGTTGCTATCTGTTGCTTTCACTTTAGTTATTGGATCCCAGTCAATGGAAGGTTGCTTGAGATAAGCAAAATTCATATATATACATATATATATATATATATATATATATATATATATATATATATATATATATATATATATATATATATATATATATATATATATATATATATATATATATATATATATATATATATATATATATATATATATATATATCAAATTAACGCTGGAATTGACCAGCAGATGGATCATGTACAAGCCTACAGAGCAGGTCTCTAGAAAGTAGCAAGGATGCATATGCAGTATGGGATAGGATCACATACCAAGAGTATGGTAATAAAGACTAACAAATAGAAAGCTAGGAATAAGAGATTGGAGCACTAACACAACATATTCCTGTGCAAGACATCTTAGAGAGTGGAAAAGACATGGTGCAGACAACACATAAAGGAGCAACCGGGAAAGGTGATTGGTGGCACATCAAGTATAAAATTACCCATGGGGTAAGGATATTTGGGACTGCTAACAAGTGGTATGTATTGTAGAGTAAATAAAAGAAAATAAAAATCAACGGATACTTTGGAATATTCCCTATAAGGATTAACACCTCCTAGAGGATAGGAAAGTTATATTGCTTATCTCATTACGGCTAAAATTATAAGGATATGTTGGAACACATTTTCAGCATGGTGGCTGGTGTGGCCTTAGATAGAACTGTAGTTAATAATAATAATTTTTTTTAAAAAAAAGGGGGTATTCTGGAAGTCGAGAAACAATCAGAAGCGTAAAACCTAAGAAAGACTAGGGTTTGCAAACCCTGGATCGCATTTCCTAAACGATTATGGCAAGTAATGGCGGCAAGTACACTCGATGCAATCGCATCATGGCATGGAGAGGTAAGGCGACCAAGTTTAGCAAGCAACACCGCGGATAGCGGCAACACCACAAAGAAAAATACAGTCCGGGCTCGAAACCTCCGGTCTTGTCTGGTAGAAACAAATGTGCAATAATTCCAAGTTAGCGTAAAGAAAATCATGAAAAGTAAAAGGCCGCCTAATATCTGCACGGCTAGGGTAAGATGTGAAAGATTTGGGCAAGAAATGGGAGCATTCAACAATGGGCGTTTGGGCACGAAATATGGTGCTTGCATCCCTTATGGGCAAGAACAAGTTAACAAGAGCGGAAATGCCTCGGTCTCATCCGGAGCTGGCATTGATCTCAATGCTTTATGCAAAAAGGAGGGGAAATGTTGCAATGACCAAGCGCTTTTAATGGACATTGTGGAGAAGTATAGGCTGCTAGGAAATGTTACAAAGAAAGAAAGAGGGCGAGATTAGCGATATATGTCACAAATGGAGGTCCAAGTGGAGCAAATTCAAATCCGGTGCTAAGGTGCATGAGGAGCAAAACGAAATACAGCAAATGGCGAACTCCAGTGGAGACGAAATAGATTTGGAGCCTCATTCAATCGCCTTTTGTAAATATTACAAGAAATTTCGGAGATTAAATAGCAAGCAGGATATATTAATCTGTTAAAGAGTAAATATAAGGTAGATCTTGGATAAGTTATGAATGGATTTAAATCAAACACATGGATACTTAGCTAAAACATGGTCGGCAAGCATGGCGACAGATCACCAAGACGAAAAATGCAATCTGTCCGAGATAATTCAGTAATGGATGTAAAACCGAAAAAATACTAAACTATGGTTGGTAAGTATTACAAAAAACTGGTACTGACAAAAAGCATACATGACATGCTCGTCTGGTAAGGCATCTGTATTATAAGGATTTTGAATGTTTGATGACAGTTACTGAATTATATTTCAGAAGAATGTTTAATAGGAAAAACTCTGGTGAAGGGCGATAAGCCATGTTGAACTCTAGCTTACACCCGACCCTTTTCCTCTTTACCATGTCATGTGCTAATGTTGGAATGGTTGGTCGCGGTAACCGGGTCTGCATCTCCAGTTTCATCATGTTTTTTGATGTTATGGATGCTATGGACGCAAGTGCAACTAAGTAATGCGTATTCTCTGGAAAAAGTGAACTGAACAATACTTTTGTCAAGCTTAATAGACTACAGAAAGTAAAACTTTACAAAAACTGAGGTATTTCTTTAGTTACATGTTATGTTCATAGAATTACATGACCTGTATGTCCTCCACATGTCTTGATGTGGATGAGATCTCTAAGACATCTGGGAGCAGATTAAACGTAAACTGTAAGTTTTTTGCTTAATATTTTACATTAATGGATGAAATTTGGGCAGTAAGAATGATATTTGTACTAGGTATAAGTACTAAATATACAAAGCTAAATGGAATGGTAAATACATTCTATGTATCTGACTATTAATGGCAATAGTTTAGCTAAGATAACATGCTAAAAATAATTTAGTTCAATGATAGCAAAAAGGAAACAAGAAATGAGGAATTAGCATATACATTGTAAATTCTATTAATAAATATGAATGTACAAAGCAATTACTGATTTCTTAAAAGATAGGAAGATACAAAACAAACATAGAGTATACTGGAAGTCAGAAATTAGCTCAGAAATAGTAAGGTTCATAGGACATAAACGAGTATGAGATTGATGTTTAAGAACTTATAGTGGAATAAAGATAAACTGGAATATCATGGATGAGAATTTAGATCAGGGAGGATAGAAAGCAGTAATAAAATCAATATTAAGTAATCCATGTAAGTGCTTATATATATATATACATATATATATCAAATTAACAGATGGATTTGACCATGTACAAGCTTTACAGCTCATAGTATAAATACTTGGTTCACATGATCTGGTGTTGCACTAAGACATCAGCAAGTTGGTTTACGATGGCATATGTTGCATTATTGGAGAACAAGCGAAAATGGCAAGTTCAAATCTACTAAGCAAACTATGCTTCCAGGTTAGTGCATAATTGACCAGTTGATGGACATAAAAATAAAAAGCAAGTTTTACAGGGTTGTATCACCTCAAATCAATGATTTTGTGAACTGGAAATTGGATTACAAAATGAACTAGGTTCACCTCAGGATAAAGAAAAGCAATTTTTAGGAAACATGGGACTATGATGGGTATATTGGCATACATGGTCATAAAACCATGTGCAAGACCATGTGCCCACTTGCACATATGGTATAAAGGTAAAAAGGTGCACAAAAAATGGCTTTCGTAACCTTGCTTGCGTATTTTAGAAGAAATGTAGGCATTATGACATGTGGCATAATTTTTTACATCTATGGGCATTTATCTGAAGTCTCCTTAGGGATAATAACATGAAGATTAAGTTTTCTATAAAGGGAGACACCCTTGCCTAGAGTATTGAAATCTCAAGGGAAAATAATGTGTTTGCATTTTCTGGAGCTTATCTCTTGGCCCTATAACGGGTGGGATGGTGCGACTAGCCTAGTGCTTTTGCATAGTGCTTTTTGCATACGGACTGGCGCAATCCTTGCATGGCCTACTCTGGAGAAATGGCAGATGGAAAAGATGGAATAAAATGTGTACACTTGAATATGCATGGGGCATTCTTGGACAAGGTAATTGATTTGGCACTTTACAACTTAAATAGCAAGAGAGCAAGGTGTTAAAACCTTAAGATTCGTCATTTTTAAGTGGCATGTGTAAACATGAATTTTTTATTGTTGCATGGAGGCAACGGTATGTTGAGCAGCATATACATGGTGGCATGTGTAAACATGAATTTTTTATTGTTGCATGGTGGCAAGGGTATGTTGAGCCCACTTGTTTAACGACCCTTGGGGTGACACTAAATTGACCACTTGTTCTTTATACTAACTTTTTTTAGGGGAAACAAATATCCTGGTATGATAAAAGATAATGGCTATGGCTGCAAGCAAAAGTACCGGAAGATATATGGCATGATGCCACGAACTGGTGCTCCGCCAAAATTGGAGTTACATGCATGTAAGTGCTAGTTTTTTGGTTTGAATTTAGCAATGCTCCAAAGGTAGCAACCGGCACTTGGCGATGGCTTATCCGCCATTAGGGTGCAAAATGCAGGAAAGCGGAATCCGGATGTAAATGATTTATTAGGCTACAAGAAAAAGCCGAACAGGTGCTATAAGATGCAAGAAAATTGGGACTATGCCTTCTGGTTTTAACAGTGGCATTCTGGCGATGGCACTCTGGCGATGGCGCCTCTGCCTTCAGGTATAAAGAGCAAGCTGGGCTGACATAAAATGATGGCTTTAAGCAAGAAGGCAGGTGGCGGATCCGGCAGTGACATGGATTGCAAATAGCGTAAATGAGGTATATGCATAGTTTAGCAAGCAATCCCGACAACTATATCTTTGGATGTGTTTGATACCATAAAGAAGAAATCCGGCATGACTAAGTAGGTCTTGCGTAAGATGCAGGTTGCGTAAAAGCGATCATGGACACATGCATTAATCAAGGTACAAAGGCCCAAGAACATGAGCAATGTGAGGAATCAAATGCTTTGAAAATGAATCGGAACTTCTTCTAAATCGGGTTTAGTGTTAGTAAATTCTAGATTCATCAAGTAATAATGGTTTGTTGGTCGATGAGAACACCCTAACAAAGGGTCAGTAAGTGGTATACAGACTTGTATATTTGCTGATTCAAATGTTTGATGACTGAAATTGTCTTTGGATAATTATTCTAAAGCAAATATCCGTGAAGGGCGATGAGCCATGCTAAGATTATCGCTTACCGCCATTGCTTGTCTAGTTACCTTATCTAAAGCTAACTTAGGCATGTTTCAATGCGGTAACCAATCTTGCATCTCCGCATTTCATTCGCTTATGGATGTCTTGGAGCGAACATATAGAAGATTGCCCTTTTGGGTTTTGAAAGCAATGGATCAAGATTTCGGTTTCTATTTAAATGGGAGTCTTTGAACTTTTCTTAACCATTGAGGTAACTGGTCTTACATCTCCAGTTTTTTTTGAATGATTGGATGGTTGGAGACAATGGACTACATAAGAAAAACAATCTGTCTCAAATTTGCACCACACAAACAGCTCATTAGTATTTGATTTTGTTGAATTGTATCTTGTTGAAAGGATGGTAAACTCTATGCATTTAAAAAATGACGCCATGCTCATAATACCATTGTATGCTAGTCGACCGATATCACCGCTCAAGGCATTAAACAATGTAAGCCTTTTTATTTGGGTTTTTTTGGCTTAATGGAAGGAAAGATCAATCTACATATCGCTCGTCTTATTTAAAGCTAGTTAATGATTTTCCGGCAAACTAGTTAATTATTTTCCGCGGCAAGAAAAATGGTGAAGTTATAGCATGCATGCATAAGTCAGCACGCTGCTAAACAGAATTAATGGTAGCATCTATGTCCCCTTGGTGGTGGTTAACAATGCATTACTAGTAATATAGCATAAATAATTACAGGCTAGAAAACAGGAATAATTATGCAGCATGAGCTCATGGCTAGGAGACATCATATTAACTGTAAATGTAATGACGAAAATAGTAACAAGTTGATTTTGTGCTATTCAAGCATAATAGATCTGTTCAGAATAGTGGATCTGCTGAAAATAAGTGGAGGTCTGGCTTTCCATGAAATGAGTTTATTGCCCAGGCTGAGGTAAAGCAGCATTGCTTAACTCTTAGAAAAGGTTATAGATGGCACAAATTTCTGTAATAGTGTAATAATAGGCCATGGATGGGTCTAGGGTATGTCATGGACAAGCTTTCTGGCTAATATGGAAAATGAATAAATAACACTTACAAAGTGTTTAGTTAAAGGACTTCCAAGGCTCCCCTAGACTATGTCTAGGGACTGATAAGTTCCAGAGCCCATGGTCTGGAATGGCTAAGTCTTTTGGATAAGGCTAAGGCCAAGTTTATATATTCTGTGATTTCAGGATGCCAGTATAACTGGCATGGGCCTTGGTAGTCCAATGAGAATTAAAATTTTGGAAGGGTATGATCCAAGTAATTCTTTATCTCTATTTTCTTTAATTTGTTTATCAGAGGATATTTAACCACTGATTTTCAGATTCCATTGATTCTCGAAGACATACAAAAGGAACAGGCTGCTGCAGACTGCAGAAATAAGGGTCTGTGGCAGAGTATGATATCCCTTGGAAACAAAGTAAGTACAGTGGTTCTTTCTCAATTCACTCCGAGGTCTTATACTATATGGTAAATTCGTATATTTCAAGGTAGGCATTCATATGAATTGTCTGCTACTAACCAAAATATGGCCATTGGTCAAAAAGTTGCCTTAGGGCTTCCAAAGTAATTGGCAAATCTGCCAGCATAAATTAAGAACGGAGTTCATCTCCAAGTATCCCTAAATTCAGCCTCAAGAAATGTTACAGTCTTGGATGTTCAACCGGTTTCAAGGATTTAGAGTAATCTTGCAAAGGCTGCTATAAAGATACACCAGCTGTCAACAATTCATTGAAATTCGGAGCACTCCCAGGACTCAAGGTCCATCGAGCAATTCTACAAAGAGAACTCAAAGCATACAGGTATTTCTCATTTGTCTTGCTAAATTTTAGTACAGTTGGCAGGGGGATCCCTAGAGCATAGGGATCCTCCTGTCCCATTGCTATCTAGGGTTCTACTTTGCCTTCCGGTTGGAGGTAGGGTTTAGCTTATATATATATACATATATATATCAAATTAACAGATGGATTTGACCATGTACAAGCTTTACAGCTCATAGTATAAATACTTGGTTCACATGATCTGGTGTTGCACTAAGACATCAGCAAGTTGGTTTACGATGGCATATGTTGCATTATTGGAGAACAAGCGAAAATGGCAAGTTCAAATCTACTAAGCAAACTATGCTTCCAGGTTAGTGCATAATTGACCAGTTGATGGACATAAAAATAAAAAGCAAGTTTTACAGGGTTGTATCACCTCAAATCAATGATTTTGTGAACTGGAAATTGGATTACGAAATGAACCAGGTTCACCTCAGGGTAAAGAAAAGCAATTTTTTAGGAAACATGGGACTATGATGGGTATATTGGCATACATGGTCATAAAACCATGTGCAAGACCATGTGCCCACTTGCACATATGGTATAAAGGTAAAAAGGTGCACAAAAAATGGCTTTCGTAACCTTGCTTGCGTATTTTAGAAGAAATGTAGGCATTATGACATGTGGCATAATTTTTTACATCTATGGGCATTTATCTGAAGTCTCCTTAGGGATAATAACATGAAGATTAAGTTTTCTATAAAGGGAGACACCCTTGCCTAGAGTATTGAAATCTCAAGGGAAAATAATGTGTTTGCATTTTCTGGAGCTTATCTCTTGGCCCTATAACGGGTGGGATGGTGCGACTAGCCTAGTGCTTTTGCATAGTGCTTTTTGCATACGGACTGGCGCAATCCTTGCATGGCCTACTCTGGAGAAATGGCAGATGGAAAAGATGGAATAAAATGTGTACACTTGAATATGCATGGGGGCATTCTTGGACAAGGTAATTGATTTGGCACTTTACAACTTAAATAGCAAGAGAGCAAGGTGTTAAAACCTTAAGATTCGTCATTTTTAAGTGGCATGTGTAAACATGAATTTTTTATTGTTGCATGGAGGCAACGGTATGTTGAGCAGCATATACATGGTGGCATGTGTAAACATGAATTTTTTATTGTTGCATGGTGGCAAGGGTATGTTGAGCCCACTTGTTTAACGACCCTTGGGGGTGACACTAAATTGACCACTTGTTCTTTATACTAACTTTTTTTAGGGGAAACAAATATCCTGGTATGATAAAAGATAATGGCTATGGCTGCAAGCAAAAGTACCGGAAGATATATGGCATGATGCCACGAACTGGTGCTCCGCCAAAATTGGAGTTACATGCATGTAAGTGCTAGTTTTGGTTTGAATTTAGCAATGCTCCAAAGGTAGCAACTGGCACTTGGCGATGGCTTATCCGGCCATTAGGGTGCAAAACAGAGGAAAGCGGAATCCGGATGTGGCGCTGCAGCTACAACTGCCGACAGGCTATAAGATGCAAGAAAATTGGGACTATGCCTTCTGGTTTTAACAGTGGCATTCTGGCGATGGCACTCTGGCGATGGCGCCTCTGCCTTCAGGTATAAAGAGCAAGCTGGGCTGACATAAAATGATGGCTTTAAGCAAGAAGGCAAGGCTGGATCCGGCAGCCTGGTGCAAATAGCAGAATGAGGTATATGCATAGTTTAGCAAGCAATCCCTGACAACTATATGCTGGATGTGTTTGATACCATAAAGAAGAACGGTGGCATGACTAAGTAGGTCTTGCAGAAGGCTGGTTGCAGAAAGCAGATCATGGACACATGCATTAATCAAGGTACAAAGGCCCAAGAACATGAGCAACAGGAGGAATCAAATGCTGAAACAGAACTGGAACTTCTTCTAAATCAGGTTTAGTGTTAGTAAATTCTAGATTCATCAAGTAATAATGGTTTGTTGGTCGATGAGAACACCCTAACAAAGGGTCAGTAAGTGGTATACAGACTTGTATATTTGCTGATTCAAATGTTTGATGACTGAAATTGTCTTTGGATAATTATTCTAAAGCAAATATCTGGTGAAGGGCGATGAGCCATGCTAAGATTACTGCTTACCTGTCATTGCTTGTCTAGTTACCTTATCTAAAGCTAACTTAGGCATGTTTCAATGCAGGTAACCAATCTTGCATCTCCAGATTTCATTCGTTTATGGATGTCTTGGAGCAGTGTTACATATAGAAGATTGCCCTTTGGGCTGAAAGCAATGGATCAGCATTTCTGGTTTCTATTTAAATGGGAGTCTTTGAACTTTTCTTAACCATTGAGGTAACTGGTCTTACATCTCCAGTTTTTTTTGAATGATTGGATGGTTGGAGACAATGGACTACATAAGAAAAACAATCTGGTCTCAGCTTGCAGACCACACAAACAGTTCTGTTAGTATTTGATTTTGTTGAATTGTATCTTGCGAAAGGATAGTAAACTCTATGCATTTAAAAAAAATGACGTCATGCTCATAATACCATTGTATGCTAGCTGACTGGATATCACTGCTCAAGGCATTAAACAATGTAAGCCTTTTATTTGGGTTTTTTTTGGCTTAATGGAAGGAAAGATCAATCTACATATCGTTCTGTCTTATTTAAAGCTAGTTAATGATTTTCTGGCAGCTAGTTAATTATTTTCTGGCAGTAAAACTGGTGAAGTTATAGCATGCATGCATAAGTCAGCACGCTGCTAAACAGAATTAATGGTAGCATCTATGTCCCCTTGGTGGTGGTTAACAATGCATTACTAGTAATATAGCATAAATAATTACAGGCTAGAAAACAGGAATAATTATGCAGCATGAGCTCATGGCTAGGAGACATCATATTAACTGTAAATGTAATGACGAAAATAGTAACAAGTTGATTTTGTGCTATTCAAGCATAATAGATCCGCTCGTAATAGTGGATCTCAAAAAATAAGTGGAGGTCCGGCTTTCCATGAAATGAGTTTATTGCCCAGCCGAGGTAAAGCAAAGATTGCTTAACTCTTAGAAAAGGTTATAGATGGCACAAATTTCTGTAATAGTGTAATAATAGGCCATGGATGGGTCTAGGGTATGTCATGGACAAGCTTTCTGGCTAATATGGAAAATGAATAAATAACACTTACAAAGTGTTTAGTTAAAGGACTTCAAGGCTCCCCAGACTATGTCTAGGGATCGATAAGTTCCGTGAGCCCATGGTCCGGAATGGCTAAGTCTTTTGGATAAGGCTAAGGCCAAGTTTATATATATATATATATATATATATATATATATATATATATATATATATATATATATATATATATATATATATATATATATCTCTTATATATATATACAATTATATTGTGTGTAGATGTGTGTAGACAGTTGATCTCTACCGGCCCATCTTAGATCCGACGGCCCACGGAAGCCCCCCAAATAACCCACCTTAAATGACCCCTTTATTTGGGGCTTTTGATCACGCCCGCTGAATGTGCGCATCAATGGCCGAGATTTAGGCCATATGAGACCCCCTTTTTCTAGAGAAAGCCTTATTTCTAGAGATTTTGTTTGCCGCTCTCCGACCGGCCCATCTCGGATCCGGATTTGCCTCACAACAAAAGCCCCAATTTGACCCCTTTATTTGGGGCTTCGTGACGCTTCGGATCCGGTGAAGTTGGGATGTTGAACGACCTCCGGAGTGCGCGCACATCTCTAGCTCGAATTTTTTCTATACTACATGTGACTTAGCTTTCCTTAAATTCTTCTCGTGTGATTCTCATTTTTTGCCATCTCGCTCTCTTTTGATTCAATTGTGTTTAAGCTTGCCTGGATTTGAGTTGGGTATCTCTAATTTGGGTTCACAAAATTGTTTTTTCCTTTCTTTTGCTTACTGTGAGCCCAATTACTTACGTAATTACGGGCTTTTGTCTCTCGGGCATGGATTTTTGTATGAAAGCAAGAATCGCCTTTGAATTTGTAGAAACCTGATGCCATTCCGAGGCAAGGTCTCTTCTTTTGCCATGTGCCATCTCTTCTTCATTTGAGCTCCTCCGACCATCCGTTTCTTGCAAGGCGGGTTCGCATTTTTTTCGAATTTTGCTTTGTATTTTTGTGATGTGGTGCTCGATATCGGCCCACATGATCCGCAGATCACCGGTTACTAGGTTTTAGTATCTCGTTGGAGCTTGAGCAAGATCCGAGATATGTTATATGTGGTAGATTAGTCGAGAGCAGCTTTAGTGTTGGGACATCACACCTTAGTACTAGGTCGACCTTTTAAGAACCAAATCTGAAATATCCATGCATTTAGTTGATATTTTTATTTTATGTCTAGGGTTGGCATTTCCTTTGAAGTTATTGGATTGGAGCTCTTGGTTGGCAAAATTGTGGTATACCTGAATGTCCTCCCATTTATGTTCTTTATGCATGGAAGAGATGGATATAACAGATCGGCATTTGAGACCCCGCCATTGTGGTTACCAGTGTAAATATTAGTCCGTGGTGTTTATTTCCGGGGAGAATTTTAAACGGTGTTTATTTAGAAAATGTAGTTTATGTTGTTTAATTAGTTAGTGATTGACAAGATTTTTAAAACGGATAATCGATTCAAAAGGTGGTCTAGCTTTAGTGGAGCTTTCAAGGATCAAGCAAATAAACCACAAAGATACATGAAGTTTAGAAATCTGACCTTTATATTGACTTAATTTTTATCCGAATCACACTTCCAACAGCTTATTGGGAATCCTTTTGCGTAAATGACACCAATAGGAAATTCTTCACAAATGATATTGTCTTTTCAATATTTAAGCTTGCAAAATAGGAAGACCTGGATATTGGGTTTGCAAATGGAAGCGTAACATGTTTTTGTGACTCATTTTTGTATGGGGCTGGAATGGATGCATTGCACGAGATGTAGAAGCAGTAGAGCACCCACTTACGATACCCCATTATGGTTTGTTAACCAACCTAGCCTCGCCATTAGACTCTTGCTTGTCTCTTGATTATTTACCTTGGTTACTTTTATCTTTCTTAGTTTTTGCGCACCTCGCTCTACATGCCATTTGCACATTACTAACATGGAGGAAATCTACAGTGTACATTTTCTAAATTATGTATCCATCTCTAGCCGGAGCTTGCTTGATTCTTTTTGCGTGACTTCTCAACTACAAACATGGGCATAACTCCCAAATTGAAGCTCTGCTTTATGCACAGAACATCCATTGGAAAGGTCACCGGAAGGTCCACAATTGATGCTAGGCGCCCATTTTCCAAATTCCTAGCAGAAATGGGCCAAAATCGTGCAAATCAGGCAATGTCTTTGCTGCCACAGTTTTACAGCTTGGGTAGACATATGGCCATAACTCCAAAACGAAAAGCTCTATTTTCTCAATGTGAACATCCGTGGCTGAAAAGGTCACTGAAGATCCACAATTGATGCTAGGCATCCATTTTCCAAATTCTTAGCATAAATGGGCTAAAACAAGGCCAAATGATCTAATGTCTTCGCTGGCTCGTAACAGCAGCCGAGGGTATATGAAAACATATTAGCCCCGGACTCCAAGATTTTTTCTTTGAATTTTATTATTCTCTTCTATCCGCGATCCTCCTTGGAGCAACATATATCGGTTTTTTTTTCCTTCAAGGTTGTACTTATGTTAACTTTATGAATCACGCCGAGAGACTACCGATTGAGCCACATGATTAACTCTGCAATATATAATGCAACTCTGCCTTTAAGGTACAAAATTGGGATGGTAACATGTATTTGAGATTATGTTGTGCCGAATATGCAAAGGATGGATCCAATGTCCGTGGTTCCGCTTACGCTCTAGCTTTTATTAATGTAGATATGTTTATGTTCTAGCTTTTATTAATGTAGATGGCGATGTTTGTCTTCAAAATTGTGTTGTCAATCCAAATGTGAGGTTTATTAACCCAAAGAATTGAGATTTTACTCGCAAACCGCTGAATTTCATGCGTGACATTTCTCCTCGGTTAGTTTTCAAGCACGGAGTGCTTCAAAATTTTAAAGTTTGCTCGCTTCGCGGGTTCGAACAAGATTTACCATACCGGTATTTAAATATAATATCTTTGGATTTAAACCTCTTTTAGATAAAGTCCTGCTCGCATAATGACTCGTAATGAGCATTAAATGCCATGATAGTTTCTTTTCGTGGTTCAAAAACTCCGCACCTTCACCGCATAATTTTTCCTTCCTACATAAAATATGCATAAAATATGTACCGGATATATTCATAACAAGATACAAATATACCGGATTTTACATTAAACAACGTTTTTTCTATCGGATTTTTTCCGCATCCAAAATTTTAGACCAGCAATTTCTAAAGTGGACCGATAAACAAAGGGTTTATCCGTGTATTTTTGAACCCCGGTTTCTTTGATGGCTTTCTCATTTGCCAATACTCCATTCCGTGGAAGGTTGCTTCAGAAAGAAATATCATGAATCCAAATCTATTACCATATGCAACCCCGGGTTCGCTTTTGTGATGTATTTTATTGTGGCTTATTTAACAAAGTAGTAGACCTTTCTTTCTCGTGGATCACCAGATTCACCGTGGCATGCAATGATCATATATGATAAGTCGGATGGCATAGTTATGGTGGAATGTTTACTTATTGCTATATGAAAAATTAATATCTTTTGCAGAGTTTATCCGGGCACACAAGTGTTGTTGAATCTGCGGGCTTTTGATGTAGCGAGGGATAACCGACCCCAATCGAACATGCGCGCACTTCACATGCCATGTCGCCTAGCTCCACGTAACTCCTAGGAAAGGTAAAGAGAATTAAGTTGTCGATATTATTGTTCTAGAGTTGCTTGCGCGCTCTTTCCAATTGTTGCCATGGAGTGCATGCATGCAATAAAAAATCAGAATGGTGTCCCGATGTTCCAACGGACCGTGATCTAGCATGCAAAATTGCAAGGCATTCTCTTTATAGCTTATCGTGCCAAAATAGTCAACTGTTCGAAAATTTTGCTCTCGGCATATTCTTAGACCAAAACATTTGTTTAAGATATATTGAGCATGTTGTGCATTTGAGATTACAAATTAAATTGTTGTATTTGAGATTACAAATTAAATTGTTGTTGGAAGTTAAAACGATTGCCTTATCTGGCTTCGCAGACATGGAATCGTAGATAAAGCAAAAAAGCTTTTGATTTCTTCCGACATGATTGACATGATTTACTCTTAAATAAAGAAGTAAGTTAAGTCCGACGATCTTGAAGTAGTTTACACTAGAAGCCATTAATCATGAAATGAAATTCGCAGGTCGGAAGATGGTGATACACTATGAATTGTGTTGCAGGCATGTTCTATTAGTAACAACATTGATGGCGTAAGGCGCTGAAAAAACCTCAATGACATAACAAAGGTGCATTCCACAATCACCACGGCAGCCTAAGGGGGATTGCCATTTGCATTCCATTTGAGCCGGACTGCCTAAACTAATCGGCTTGGCGGATGCTAAATGATAATTTAGATTTGAATGCGATAGGGCTTATTCTTATCAAATCTTGCAACAGAGCTCCTCTTTGTAGGGCAGCCAGATCGGGCCACAAAGATAAGAGGGCGATATCGCCATTAATTTTTTCATGGCGTGACAACCATCCGCTAGGGCCGGCTTTGCATATCAGATTTTGGAGTTCTTCTCAAAGTGTGCATTAATATCTTCAAAGATGTTGGCGTATCCACTTGGCCCGTTAGTGATTATTCCCTGCCTAAATTCAAATTAACCTTTGTGACGTTGATTGAGATATGGATTGGGTACTTCTTGAAGGGAGATTGACAACGGCAATGTGGGCATTATATTTTGAATCAACTGGGGTTGTATCTTATGATAAGCCCAAGAAGTACGACCCGTCACCGATGTTATGCAAATGTTGGCATTTTCCTTTGTCATAATTTTTATTCCGACATGTTTTTCCGTGGAATAGCTCTATTTGGCCACTCTATGAAGGATTTTTCACTTTCTCGCTTTGATTCAACATGGCTTTCTCTTGCTTTCAAGCCAATGTATTCTAAGCTGCCGATTCATATGGCTCAAAAGCCTAAAGCTTTACATCTAAATGTGGACTGCAGCTTTGATTGAGGTTTGCCCATTGACATTTCATAGCTCCTCTTAGGGTTTTCTCGAGTCTTTAAGCATTGATCTATTACGAGGATGTTGGGAACAATTGTTTATTTCTAAACCCTTAGTCCTTTATCTTTTGGTTATTACGAGGGATGTAAATTTGAATCGAGATAACCCAAACCATGCTTTAATGTCGGTTACCTTAAGGCAAAGGTATGTTCTCTACCCTTTATTTTTAAGCCTTACTTTAAGGTAGTTATCTCAAGGCAAAATGAGAACTATTTATTTTCTTACCTTTATCGCCCATTATCTTAAACCTTCAATTGAGCTTTGGTTTTGCAATTCAAGGCTAAAGTCGTTTGATGCATTGTGTATTTCATGGATAAGGATAAGAAAACAATATTCTACTTAAAAAATATCTTTCATATATGCATTGTTTGTTTAGAAAAATGGTCTTACAACATGTTCCATATGTATCACTTCTATGGATAAATCCTTATTATTGCTAAATCCTCGGGCCAGGATAAACACAAAATATATGAATGAAATTTGACCACCATGATGGGAACCCTAAAAATGAAAATGAATGAAATTCGACCACCATGATGAGCACCCTAAAATGAAATGCCTATCTTGATAAACTACATCGTGGAACCTTTAATTCAAATGTCAGCCACTGCCAATGGAAATATTGCACGAGAAAGAAGTAGGAAAGAAGCTAGATGATAGTAGAATTTTCGTAATCTTCCCTTTATTTTATCCCATTGATAGTACAAAAACTTGTATATATATATATATATATATATATATATATATATATATATATATATATATATATATATATATATATATATACAAGATTTTAGTGCCGCCGGGCCGGGCCATTTCCCAAGGATTAAAACGCAAGTCTTAATGTAGATGGAGCATCGATCCCTATGTATCAAGATATATAGGTGGCGAAAACTTTGACCTGACATACCTTGCTTGGTTTTTTCTTTGCTAGATTCTTCTTATGAAGATCCCTATGAAGCTTAGTAAAACTACTGGCTAATTATTTGATCAATTTCGGCAAACTCTCGTTCAAGTTCTGGTGAAAGATCTGTCAAATTTGTGGTTGAATGTTTGCTCAAACTGCAAGTCAACTTCCTGGTTAATTTGTGGTCAAATTTGCAGTAAGTTTTAAATAACTTGTTAGGTGAACCTTCGTCTGCCCATTTGGCTGAGCGCACAAGTGAAACCTCTAGTCAATTCTAGTTACATGCTTTGCCAACACCTTATGTACTTTTGGGGAATGAATTCAAGTGCGTCCGATATGTAGAGGAAGCATCAGTCCTCGTCTATCACATGAAAATTTAGACCTGATATATCTCTTTTTTTCCCCTTTGTTTTTTGGTTGCATTCCCCTCGTGTGTGACACTGCATATAAAGCCTAGTCAAACCACTGGCCAATTATTTGACCACCCCCTTGACCAAACTGTCGTTCAAGTTGTGGTGAATGTCGTGTTTCATCATCTGATCAAACTCAAGGTCAGTTTCTTGTTTCAAATTAAAAGGATTCTCATATGGCTATGTTGGTAGTTGAATTTCTTGTTGAGAAAATTTATTGGATATTTGTTCTTTGGTTTTTTTTTCTTCGACTCCAATTTTGACAAAGTTTGATGGTCTGTGTGGCCTGCCTGGCATGGAAGTTGATAATGTTCTAAATATAGCCTTTAAATACTTTAAACGCCCAATGGTGCAACTGCCTTAGAGGATGTTGGTCTGCAAAAGACCTTAAGAAATGGTTAATAGTGGTCAATATATCATCTTGGAAAATGGTTAACAACGGTAATGTGAACGAGCGATGTGGAATCTGAGATGTATGCTTTGCTAAATACATGGAAAGTTTTTAGCCTGTTTTTGCCTCAATTATATTGCATAATATGCCTAATGTTTGTTTTGGTTTATGGTTTAAACAAACCTAGGGCTAAAAAAAACATAAATAATGCAATGGTTAGGGGTGTTTGCTCGGCGATTTTTTAGGCTGAAACGGCCGCCCAGATGGTTTGGCAAAAATAAATATTAGGGTTTTTTTTCTGGCATTAAGTCGGCGCGAGACGGCATCTGGTCGCAGCATGTAGATGGTCCAGCATGGGCATCTGGTCGCAGCATGTTTGCTCGCAGATGGTCCAGCATGGTCGCTATTGCACAATATTTTATAAAGTAGAGTCTCTACTCTCTACTTCTGTAAAAATCAAACAGAGGATGCCTTTATATAGGCAGGCAGTCTGTTTAAATCGTGGGCATATGATAACCAGGCACAAAATTTAGCAACCCACGGTAGAGAACCTAGCAATCCACAGTATTGAATCAAAACTCCTAATGATGCAGTGGGCATCCTAGGCCAGCAAAAAAGCTGAGAGCTTTCTGGAAGTCTAGATTAAAGAAGGCCTCAGATTGAACAATGGGAGTGCACTTGAATTGTAAAGCAGTACATGACTAAGGTGAAGTTGAACCACAGCCCTGAAGATAGCCTCAGGGCATCTAGGCAATGCAGCATGAAGGAAATATCAATGAAACATCAGGGAGAAATTACAAAAATGCCTAAAGTTTATCTACAAATAATAATAAACATATCAGAGTAGGGATTTTACACGTATGCTCAATATACAAAATTTAAAATAGAATACTACAGCTTTAGGCATATAGTTGCTTCTCTACTTTAGATAACATCGAGACCACTATTTAACATCTTTTTGACAGATTTAACATGTCTCCAAATAGTCCAATGATTTTCCTCTGTGAAAATGACTGTTATATTCCTTTTCAATGCGACTCTCCTGCAGGAGATTGTTTCTATTAGGCTTGCAAACACATTTCTTCTCCTTTATGTTTTCCAACGTAAAACTCTCAAGAACGATGTCCTTCGATGCACTTATAGATCTTCGTCAATGAATGGATACCATACATAATGAATGAGTGATGCTTTCTATATGGAGCTTATCAATTTTGCAAAGTAGAGCTCAAAGTGTTCACAAACTAGAAGATTATTAGAAATCCATGAAATCATTGCAAAACTCAAAAGATGGTCTAGATTCATAATGGCCATTTGTTGCTGTCCCATGATGTGTCCCACTGAGAATATTGAATGGTTACCAATTTTTGGCTGTAGAAAAATAGCACCCAAATAACACCATCTCCCTTTTATGAAAGATTTCATGTGGGAAACTTACCTATGCTAAATGTAATCAAAAGGCTCAAGCGTTTGAATTTAATAGAGAGACTTTAGAACAGCAAGCGAGAAATGTCATGCAAGTGCCTCGCGACGCCAAGGAGCTAAGCTGCACATGTTGGTATCATATTGTAAGTACTGCTTAAAGAAGGGAGGAAATGTTGGCTTTCATCCGCAAGATCAACATGACCACAAGATATAATAATAGAGATTAGTGTTCCAAAGACACTAATTGAGCCCCCTTTGAAGCATTTTGCTAAACAACTTGAGAACACTTGTCGCCTTTCCATGCTCGCATAGGGAGGGAAAATTATTGCATTCAAGAAACTGAATCTCGCTTAAGCATTCCATCAAATGCGCATCGTAATATCCGAGAGCAAATCATCATCTATGAGGTGAGCACAAATCATGTCTACCGCATTCTAAAGCACCTAATCTTGCGGATGCAATCAAAACACCGACAAATGTGATATTGTGTGCTCAGAGACCATGCCATCGCATTTCCCAAAAGAAATTAATAGCCTCATTGACATTTCATTCGGAGATGCAACTCGAATCATTGTATCGGATGTAATTTCCTCGTGATTCCCTCTGCCCTATTTGAAAACCTATACTATTGATTCTCCACAATCTGGATTTTTTCGCTAAACCTGAAGCTTGTGAGCCGAACCTATCTTACCCTTTTGTGCTAAACTCGAGCCTTGAGTCGAAAACTTACCTTTACCTTCCATCAAATTAGAAATATGCTTCACCGAAATAAAACGCTTTGAGACGACCTCGTTAGGCATAAACCTTCCGGACAAAACCGGCAACAATTGCCCTTTGGCATGGGCATACCGCACAATTTTCGATAGCATCCGCCTCTAAGGTACGTGGAGTAGCGCAACGGTTTTGGGCAATCAATATGCGGATAAGAATAAATTCGCTTTGCCAAAACATCCCCGCCTTCGAAACTTAGGCATCGGCAAAAGTCACATGGCATTCAAAAATGGGGATTTTATGCTTTGGATCAATTTGTATTCTAAAAGCCGGCCCAATCTGTGAGCGCTTTCAAGATCAAGTCAGGCTACGACTTTGATGGGGCGAAATTAAACACCAAGATGCTTCTATTTCTACTCATATTTACAGGAATTTTGAGCCATTATACTTGCACATTATGAGTCCGAAATCAAATTATCAAAACGAAACAAAAAATTTACCTGTTTTATAAAGCGATTGGGGAATCGCGACGGTTTTGCTCCTCCGATGTTTGCTTCAAGCTTCCCACCTTAGTATCGAGACTTCAAGCTAGCTTGGCACCTCTAACTTGTTTTGACTAGGGCACCGTTTCAAGGAGGAATTTAGGAACGGGACGATAGAAAGGGGGACGATTTCTGTATGGAAGACAATATCACAGTTGGGTCGCTTGTATTTCCGGTGGTGCATTCTCGCATCCACGCCCTACCGATTTCAAGGAATCAAATTTCCATTCTTCATGCTTCAAAGACCTACCGCATGTAAGAAATCATAGCAAATTTTCATCATAGTAACCGGATCTTGCGCTCCCCAACTGTGATATTGTAAGGGTAGCATCGATCGGTCTGGATTCGGTTTTGCGGCTCACGGCCGGGCCGCCAAACCGAATCCAAATTCCAATTGTGCTACCCTTATACAACTCAGAGGTTCACCAAAGAAGGCCTTATTCTGCAATGCCGGAATCATAAGGCCAATTCTACAAAGTGCTCTCGGATTGAAGTTTTCATAATAAACGGCCATACAGAACCGTACTTTCACTGAGCTTACAGCGGCAGCGGGCTCGGATAGAAGGCAAGAGGCATGCTTGATGGGATCTAATTCAATTTCTAATTCAATTTCTAATATACCCACGCGAACACCCGGAAATGCCTATTCCGGCGCCAAAAATAGATATAGATAATTCGAAATGGCCCTTTTTGTAACCGGCTTTTTTTCTAATAATTTTATATATAGGAAGGATATATATATATATATATATATATATATATATATATATATATATATATATATATATATATATATATATATATATATATATATATATATATATATATATATATATATATATATATATATATATATATATATATATATATATATATATATACAAGAAATTTAGCACGTCCTACGGTGCATGTTCCTATGGCACAAGTTCCAATTTTAGAATGTTCCCATGGTGCAGGTTGAGAATCCTCTTAGATTTTAATAAGATTCTTCTAGATTCTCCATGATGTTATGAAGATTCCTTTAGGTTCTCCCTAAATTCTATGACATTCATGTAGATTCTTCTAGGTTTGCTTATATTTTATGATATTGCCTTAGATTCTGTTACATTTCATGCAATTCGTTTAGATTCTGTAAAGATTTTTTATGCAAGTTCCAGTCGATGCATATTCTAATATTTTTAAACATTCCTTTAGATTATCTTGAGATTCCTATAGATTTCCCAAGATTTTTTTGAGATTCGCTTAGATTCGTAAGAATTTTTGTCCGATTTCTCTAGATTCCCCAAGATTCTCTTGAGTGTCGATGCATATTCCAAGATTCTCCAAATTCTCTTAGATTCTCTGAACATCAACCTTAGATTTTATCAGATTCCCCTAGATTCTCTTAGAGTTTATCACATCCCTTCAGACTCTATGGAGATTCCCTCAAAGCTTTATGAGATTCCCTCATATTCTATGAAGATTCCCTTAGATTCTATTAAATTTCCTAGGTTCTCAAATATTTCATTCGAAATGATCGTAGAGTCAAAGCATTGATTTCTTTTACTAGTAAAGAATGTTGTTTGAAAGATTCCATCATAGAACTACACATTTTGTAGACTCCACTGGAGTGAAGACAAATCGAGCATTTTGTAGGATCTATTGGGGATTTCATGGGTTTGATCTTATCTTAGCATGTCGAAGATAAGATAAGATAAGATGTCTATTCTGCCATGACAAATGAAGCCTAGACTTAACGTGCTGCTAAAGTAAACAGGGTATCTGTGGATTTTACTTTTTCTTCTGCTCCATGGGGATTAGTGGCCACAGTTGATTTGAGGACATTTGAGGCTAAGGGGAATCTATAGACCTTAAGTTATACACCTTGGGGAGCCAAAGCCAAAGGTGGACACCATTAGACAAATTGTAAGTTGTGAACCCTGGGGTGCCAAACTGAAAGGTACTGGAACATTGAGCAACCAAGATGCATGAGAGGTGTAGGGTGAAACCCTATAAAAGACATTGGTAAGTTTCTTTTAGAATTAGCATTTTTTGTATGTGCAATGGGAATTTGCTTGGTAATATTCAAAAGTGGTTATATCTTTGCCCGATTTATTTAAGCTTCAGTATAGGGATGAAAAAGGCTCAGTATAGGCATGAAAAAGGCTAAAATGTAAAGTTAAGGTATGTGGTTCAAAAATTACATGTTGGACATGTGTCGTTTTGCATGCAAAAATCCTTGTATGCCTTTATTAACTAGTCTTGGTGTTTCCTACGAAACTGCTTTTGTATGTTGTAATGTCTTATGGTGGGTGTCTGTTACCAAAGTTATTCTTGCATGTTGTAATGCCGAATATTGAAAGGACATTTTGAAATTTTTAAGTTGAAATACTTGAAAAGAAGTTACATTTATCTTACTAACAATCTAAAAAACTAACATTCCAAGAAGCAACGTTGTCAGGATTTGGAGGCTCAACATAACAACATCCGTAGTTGGCACATACGACTTGCCCATGCCGACGCATGTCTAATCAACAATTTTTTTTTTTTTTAATCTACATGGGAGATTACCCGACATGGACTTGGATGCACAAAAAAGAGAAACAAAGTTGAACAAAGACTTCAAACCAAAGGCATGCAAATCAGTAGTGATGTACTTTAACTTTCAAATAACATCTTTCTGTAGGGTTGAATGCAAGCATGTTCTCCCAATCAATAAAGATCACTTAGCAAAAGTACTCAAGGAAATAAAAAAATTAGAACTAATGGTTTCAATTCAAAAAATGTAATCCATAAGTTAAAATGGTAAGGGAAAGAACAAACTTCTGCTTTTGGAACAGGAGAGAATAGAACATCGTTCATGGTTCCACATTTTGCATACATGTTACTAAGAGTGTCATACACTTACATTTGACATTTACCATTTGATGGTATTTGGTACCATTATAACATGAAAAATGCGATATTTATGATTTATTTGGTGCTATGCTTTTATAACGTGAGCACATTATGGCTTAGACCCATGTGTTTGGAAAAATCATTGTAGTTATAACATTTTGACATTTAAAATAATAAAATGATAAAGCTAAATGAAAATGGGCTTTTTCTATATTAAAACATATGCACTTTTTTTTTTCCACATGCATGTCAAACATGTGGTGGTCTACATGCAACTTTTGCATGCTACCTCTACTATGGCTTTTTGTTTTCACAAATAAGCTCATGAGCTCTATGGAACTTGTCTCATATCGTATAAGTTCTCTAAGGTATGTTGCTCCCTTGCCAAATAGTCATTTCATGCAAGCATAATATTTTTAAGGCACAATTTGGCTTATAGTGTCAACAAAAATAAAATATGTTGAACATAAGACCTCTAGGAAATTTTTTAAAGTCTTCTATTAAAATTGATTTATGTATCGTAGCCTTTTTAACAAATTAGGGCCAATGGCCATGTAGGGTTTCGAGATGGCAAACTGTGCCTGTAATCGCATAAGAGGGAGATCCGGCTCCAAGCTTTGGCGCCATACAAATGCCATGACCGATTTGCCAGAAATTTGTATCTAATTCGGATTTAATCCAGAAGAATCGTGTTTGGATGAAAAATGCTCTGATCTGTAGGGATTATGTTGCAAGATTATGTTGCAAAACCGTTTGGAAATGATACAAATGCCTCTGTTTCGCTCTTATTATGAGAAAATAAGCTGTTTACAAACTACAAAGCATACCGGGATATGCTTGCGAAGCGAATATAGGTTTGGAGGATGGATCTATATGCTAGCTTAGGCATTTTGGAGAAACATCCGAATTGTTTTATCTGTAGATGCTTGGAGCAGATGCTTACTTATCCTGCAATGTTGAGGCACATATTGTAACAAAGATAATAATGGCTATTCCATACACCAGGATACATCTCTGGTTCTTATTATCAGCAAAAGAAAAGCATTTATAATATGATATCTTGAAGCACAGTCTCAAAGAAGCATTGTTCAGTGCCTACATTGTCATCTTGACCGTTCATATGGCGAACCATTTAAGTAAAAAAGAAAGAGCTGATACCTTTGCCTCAAAAAAATATCAAACAGGGGAATTTGGAGGCCGAGAGTCCAAGCTTGCCATTAATCCGATGGATTCCTCGATCTGTTCTAATCAAGACTTCTAATAAACGATTACTTGCCAAATAATTTGACTGTAGTTTAGAAATATGTAGGAGCTATGAAAAATCTACTGCAGAATAAAAAACTTCAAATCACATCGGACTTGGGAGAGGCGGATATATAAGGGACTCCAAAGCTCCACACAAAGCAAAAAATAGTCTTCGATGATTGTAGGAATCGAAAGCAAGCTAAGGGCGACCCGATTTGGCGATTACCGGGCGGTTTTGGGGATTGCCACTTAAATCTAAAGACCCATGAGCGCGAGCGAGTTTTTTCACGCAGGACCGATTTCATGATTTTGAGGCCCGTTTTGTGATTAGGTGACCCAATTTGATAATTTCTAAGCTGTGGGCACACCATGCAAGTTGTAATAGCATGGCAAATAGGCAAGAGTACCTCCTGGACAGCCTAATCAAAATCACCTGGGCCAAAAACAAAAGGAAATAAACTAGACTGAACAAAGAAATGAAATATGAACGCCTCATACTTGAAGAAAATTTCGAGATTATAGCCTCCAAAGCTGAATTATAGACTGTAAAACAAAGGGATCCCCAAAACTATGGCAACCATTTGTGACCCAGTTCAATACTTACTGATATTAAACGGATATGCTGGATTTAAGCACCTTTCTTCAATTGAGGTCCGTCCTATGAACTCCTGCAAGCAAAAACAGAGGAATCATAGCTATTTCCATAAAAAAAATCAGATGTAAACAGCAAAAATCGAGTGCATGAGAAAGGTTTTGCAGCTGAGGGCTTTGAATCCACAGCCCTATCAGGCGTCTCCAAAGTACAGTTGCATTGCAAATAAATGCCAAAGAAAAAGCACTGATTCCAAAGCTTCAAGCAGGAATAACATGAGGGCCAGCTTGTGCACTGCCATAGCCGAAAATGCCTCCTCTACACTTTCGCCCTTATCCTGCTCTTCTAGAAAACAGAAATACTGTTTAAAATGCTCGGGTCTGTAAACCATACATCTCCTTGAAGTGATGAGGACTGCCAACAAAATATTGGCTAAAGCTCCATGACCGTGGCTCCAAAGCTGGAAACTATATAGAGCATGAAAGAGGGCCAGCGCTGTACCATGACGACTGCCAACAAAATATTGGTTAAAGCTCGATGACCGTGGCTCCAAAGCTGGAAAATATGAAGAGCATAAAGGAGGGCCAGCGCCATCATCGTACCTGTCAAAACAATTTCGACCTCCAATGTTCACATATATAGGAGCATTCAGAACATTGAAGAATGTTCTAGAATTTCTTGCCATCTTCTAGAATTTTCAGGACATTCTGGAAGCTACCACTTCTCCGCCAAGAACCTTCCGGAAGCCACTAGATCCGACGGCCGAGATCGCATGGGAGCGAACGGACGGCCAAGATCTGGCGGGCATATATAAAAGAAGCTTCTGGAAGCCACTCCTAATAATTATATATATATATATTCAGATATACAAGTTTTTGTACTATCAATGGGTTTATCAGCTATGGCTTATGAAGCTTTGGGAATAAAATCCAAGCCTGAAAATATTCCAGTTTTTGTACTATCAATGGGATAAAATAAAGGGAAGGTTACGAAAATTCTCCTATCATGTAGCTTCTTTCCTACTTCTTTTGGCACATGAGATTTTTTAATCGATCCTACGGTGCATGTTCTAATGTGTGCATGTTTCAGTTTGTCTATGTTTCAGTTTTCTAAGAATTTACGAAGATTCTCACTTTTTATGAGATTTCCTTATTCTAGAATTTAAATGCTCTTAAATTTTACGAGATTCCATGTGTTTGTATTGGCAAGTAATAATATGTGTTCTAACGAGTTTACTATTGTTAGAATTGAAAGCTTAAAGTGCATCATTGCAAAGAAATGATTGTTTATCTCACCTTATATGAATAGACTCTAATCACTCAAGCCATGGGCTTATAAATGGGATAATAGATCCTAAACCCATTGCTCCTATGTGAGTGGGTCAAACCACTCACATTTCGAAGTGCTCGGACCACTGCTATTCCAATCTTGCTGGGATGCAAAATTCATGGCATTGTAAAATTGAAATGGCATCACTACAAAACAGGATTCTAGATATCTGCAGCAGGATTGTTATTGAAACCAATATGTAAGAACTACGTGCATTTAAGGTTTACTAACTAAAGTACATGTATATGCACTTCATATAGAGTAAATAGATCCATATCCTCTTGCACTCAAAAGGAAAGGAAGGAGAAATACGACTTGCGAAGGGAAGAAGCCACCGCTATACTGCTCCTATGCCAGTGGGGGAATGGAACGAGTAATCTGTATGCGTACATCCACCTATTTATCGTACAGCAGATATGACTATTATTAGATGTCGCACATTTATCAGTATTACAATCAACAAACTTGAATTTTCATATGCACTAAACTGCATACAAATTATAACATACTATGGCATTTTTGATCTACATCATACGCACCTATGGTTCATAACCTCAACCCATTCAACATTGGTCAGTATGTCTCCACAAGTTCAATAAACCTAAAGTCGCTTTTGAACACGTAAATTAAAAACCATGACTTAGTTGCATATTATTTAATGGCTGCAACCGCGTGCTTGCCAACTGTTTTCCATCGACATGATACCATGTTACTAAGCTTAAAATTATGAAGACAGGGAAATAGATAATAAATCGCCAAACCGTGTCATGTTTGAACATCTTACATGTGAAAATCCAGCACCAAGCACAACATTCGCCAAACTGCTTTTTCATCTACATGATACCATTCTATGCCTTATTTAAAAATCAAGGTATATCAAGGTATATCAAGGCATATCAAGGTATTTTGCCTAGTACTACCTTAAAGAATGAACCTAATTGTTTGTCCCCACTAGTCAGTCAAAAAACTACATTAAGCTCAATATTTTGCCAACATAACATCACATATTTGCAGGCCATGGCTGGGATAAGCAAATGTCATTCTCTCCAATTAACACAAAACCAACGGAATACCTTTCTCCAGCAAAGCCATTGGTTCCAAATCCGAGATGCCTTGCAACCCAGCTGGCATCATTTGATAAAGGACATAGGAGCCTTAATGGAACAAATTAAGGGCTGCAAATTGGAAGGATAAAAACCATCGGGCAAGGCATGTTAGTTGCATACTATTTAACGGGTGTAAATATTGTCTTAGCAAACCTTGTCATGTTTCAGCATCTTAGATATGAGAATCCAGCATTAACCAGAAAACATTCTCACTCTCAGGCAAAAAAATCAAAAAAATCGACCAAGAAGGAAAAGTAAAATAACATGTTAAATCCTATAGAGCAAAATAGATAGCACATGACTAAACCGTGTCATGTTTGAATATCTTACATGTGAAAAATCCAGCACCAAGCACACATGACGCTGGAAGAACGTAGGCACATTCCACTTCGTGTGTATAATTCTAAAGACCAGCAGCATCCTGCATCAAACAAATAATGGATGTAGTCAATGCATTTATTCATCATGAAACACCACATGCATGTCTGTTGCTTGCATATCAATTTAGACATAAAAAATAGCCCTCATCAGATAAGCTAAAATGTCTAAGCCTAAAATAATTTCACCTACAGCAGCGAATCTTACATCATCAGCATGTAAAAAGTATTAGTCTATTAGACCTGACAAGCATGTAAAAAGTATTAGTCTATTAGACCTGACAATGGACGAACATGCATCAATTCCATGCCATTATCGGAACCTTTCTACCGGCATGTCAAGAGTACATGAAAGCTTTCTATCCCCAGTAGTGAGTTAAAAAACATGCCAGGGATAAGCATATGTCATTCCCTCCAATTAACAGGGAATCCACGGAATACCTTCCTCCAGCAAAGCTATTACTTTCAAATGCCAGATGCCTTGCAAGCCAGCTGGCATCGTCCAATCAAGGAAGCAGGAGCTTCAGTAGAATAAATTCAAGGTTGCAAATTGCAAGAATTAAACCTCCGGAAAATGCATCAACCTACAACTTTGCTTACACATATAGGCATACTCTCAGGGCTGCAAATTAGAAGGACTAAACCATCGAGCATAAATAGATGTATTTTCACCATTACAACTCACACACTTGAATTCTCATATCCACTAAATTACTTACATTTTATAATGTGCTACACCACTTTCCATCTACACCACATACGCACCATCATTCACCTCAAGGCAGCTTCTGATCCTGTAAATTCACAAATCATGGCATCAGCAAGGCAACCTGGAGAAACAAAACTAGAACGAGCCACTTATAACATACAATACCAACTGCTAAATGATCTGCAAGCTAAACCACTCTGTTTTGCAAATTTTGTTCTCAGAAAAATTACCTTCTTAAGAAACTGAAACTCAATCATATGTTTGGCAGCATTCAAACTGGCCAAAACCGTTAGTGTGTCGCCTTCAGAGATGCTGCTACTAAAGCTTTTACCTGAAAATTATTTAACAGATTATAAGCTGCAAGATTATAAGCTGCAGAAAATCCTCCGGAGCCCTAAATCCATCTCTGATTTCGCTTTCCAAAAGCATGCCAGAGATATAATTTCGATTTCTACTGCTCAAGGAAGCACCATCCAGGCAATTTCGACCCATTTATTGCAAAGTTCGGTCGACTATGGCAGCTCCATCATGCCGTATCCAAATTTGGTCGAAGCCTGATCAATATAACAGTCCCTTATAACCCTCAACTTTGCAGCCCAGAGGCATCGGATTTAGCAAATCCTAGGCATCACAATAGAAATTAAGAAAACAAAAAAAGGAAAACTTGAGCTTACATGCACAAGGCGCACACCATCTCTCCAATCGGCCAGTTCATAAGCTCGACCCCATTTGCAAAGAGTTCATACTTGATGAAAACATGAGAAGCCCTGCATTTGTCTCGCAATGTTGGTCTAAAAGAATCAGAAACCCACTGATCTGCCACAGATGAATTGATAGCCCACTGAACTATTCTGAGTTGCCTCCGACAGCCCAAGCACGGTTCTTCTGTGTTAATAATCAGAAATAAGCGGAAAATTGTATGTATTGATAGTTTGATGATTGATCCAAAGAGCCTGGATCATGGCTTTACATAGTCAGTGAAGAGGCATGAGTTGCATCTCTTCACGAATGGACACTTACACATCATCATGTCCTTTGACATGGATTGATGACGTGTACAAGCACAAACTGATTGTGTTTGTTCAGGGAGATTAATATCTCATTTATTACTGTTAATACTCCCCCTTAATCTTCATGAACAAACCTTTATATGATTTTATGCGGCTTCATCTTGGAGGCTTCATTGCTCCTTTCCATACTTGCAGCTTCATGATAAACATTACCACCAGAACGTGGTCTTCATTACTATGGGTGCCATCAAATGTGGGCTTATTCCCAAATTACAAGTTAGGTACCACTAGGGTTGTGGACTTACCCTTAACTTTGTAGGCTGCAATACTTGAACTTTATTTCAAGTCTTTGGAAGTTTACAAGATCAAACTTCCAGAATAACTCCACTACTCTTCACACATAAAATGGGTGTGCCATTTGCTTATGGCTTTCCCTAACTTCTCCCCCTTTTGATCTTGGAAACTTTCAACAAGATCTAGGTTGGAGAGTTGTTAGGTCTTGAGTGAACGTCTTCATCATCAAGGACCTAGAAGAGTGAGTGCCCTAAGGAGTACCACTTAAAGGTGGCTTTAGCATCATATAGATGACCACAAGTTTGTGGGTTTATACATCCAAAATTATTATGGATGGTATTTATTATGTTGCATAATTGAACAACTTATCTGGAGTATGATGACTCCGAAGACTCTTGAGCTCCAGGTTGTGGCTGCTTCTAGGAGTCGATAGTATTAGTCTTCAGCCACCATAGAGAACTCTTCATTTTCGTAATTATGAGTGCTTATGCTAGAGCAATCAGAACATGCTCATAAGAAGATCTTTCAAGATCGATATATCTCCTTCATAAGACTCAAGTGCGGGAAAGAGATGAGTCACCGGAAATTTCTATGATAGAAATTGAGGATGGAGCACTCTCATTACTTGGAGTGTCATCATCCAAGTGATCTCAATAATTTCAAGAGGACTCTCATGAATCCGGGGACCATTCAAGGAACCGGGTTCCTTGGTCTCTCCCCTGGATGGTGTAAATGGTACACCGGTTCTTTGAAGCATTTGCTGATGCTTGGAGCAACAGTATGAGTTGAGGTCCAAATGTGGATGTTGTGAATTCAATTCACAATCCATAATCTTGACTCTTTTATGGGAAGTCTTAAATAATTCTGGCATTATCATAAACAAATTCTGAGAGTATTTCACCTTTCGCTTTGGAGGAGGTGAATACTTGAACTTCCCCGTGAGTTCGAAGATTGTTCTTCTGCAGGTCTCTTCCCTTTGTCCATGCTGTAAGGATTTGCTTGCTTGTTGAAAGGTGCTCCAATCCAAAATAATTTTCTGCTAGAAGATATTAATCTTGAGGAGTTGCGCAGGCTCGTCAAGAGTGATTGGGAAAACAGAAAAAAAAAAAATGAATTGCTTTGTGGATTGGGAGCAGAGAAGGAAATCGATTTGTGAGAGGAATGCGTAGGAGGCCGGAAAAGGGGTGCGTCTGTTAGAGGCGCACCGGTTGATAGCATTGCGCCACGTGGCAATGTGTTGCCAAAAATTTTCTTGGTCGCCCGTATGTGTCCGCGACCTCCATATCCGTTGGTGGCTGGTCTGCTTCAACACACCAGATCTTCGGCAGAACCAGCGTGGGCTTAATAGGTTCGGCTGGATACTTAGTCAATAAGAAGATTTGGCTTCCTTTTGTTGCTGCCATTTGACAGCAAGGTGCGATTCCTCCAGGGATAGGTCAATCCAGATTTCTTTGCTTGTGTGCAAAGCTTTTGGATTGCATGGCCTGCTTAACTCCGGTTGATAAAACCAGAGGAACCAATTGATTGCATAGTCGGTTAACAAAACCAGGGGGTTTTGACTCTCTTTTGGCTTTCGTTGTTCAAGGGAAGGTGCAAATCGTATTGCCCTTCATAAAATCCGATTTCTTAGATTTTACCCATTTTGCAACTTGCATTGGGATCTAAATACTCCATGGATCTCTGCAATTGCCTTACAGGCATCTCTCTTGGAGATTTGCATGCAAATTTATGCATGTTCCTCAGTGTCTTGTTCACTGGAATAACTGCTGAGCATCATTTGATGGCTGCAGCATGATTTTGCTGTCTTCATAGCCTTCATGGCTGAGACCGTAACATGAATGTGGCAGGGGGTATGCCAATTCAAAATTCTTGCCGCGATGTATTTGCTTCAACGAGCAATATGCTTTATGTGCTTGCTTATGATTGAGAAAAAAATTTAAGATTTTTGATAAACCTTAATTTCTTCCGCAATGTCCGTGATCGCTTGCTTGACCTTTTGCTTTGGGCCGGGCTGCTCTACAAGGCAGCCCTTCATTTCTTCACCCTTTTAACGGGGGCTCGATACCATGTTAATAATCAGAAATAAGCGGAAAATTGTATGTATTGATAGTTTGATGATTGATCCAAAGAGCCTGGATCATGGCTTTACATAGTCAGTGAAGAGGCATGAGTTGCATCTCTTCACGAATGGACACTTACACATCATCATGTCCTTTGACATGGATTGATGACGTGTACAAGCACAAACTGATTGTGTTTGTTCAGGGAGATTAATATCTCATTTATTACTGTTAATATTCTGATGCATCAAAAACCTGTTCTGCTCACTGCGGTCTTCCCGATATTCCTCTCAGATCCGATCTCCCTGGTGCACACTTCCGCACCTGCAGATGCTCCCGGATTCCGCCTGGGTCTGTGCCGCTTCCACTCTCTCTGTGTTCTACCAAATTGCTCACTTCCCCTTTTTTTGCCCACGTTTTAGTTAATGCACAGCATTACCCCCTGATCGGAAGTCGAACCGCTTCATAAGGTTGTGCCACGTGCACACGTTTTCTTTTCCTTGTTTTTAGCATAAAGGCTAATATTCAACAAACTCCCCCTTTAGCCTTTATGGTCTACAACTCCCACCAAGTTCTTTGCAGTCACTAGTTTGGGCTCAGATAGAGCCTTTGTTAACATGTCCGCCTGCTGGAGGTGGGTGGAAATATATGTGACATTTATCTCCCCCTTTTCCACTTTATCTCGTATGAAATGATGATGAATGTCAATGTGCTTGGTTCTAGAGTGTTGAATTGGATTCTTCGTCATTGCCACCCCGCTCTTATTATCACAGTACAGCACGGTAGCTTCACTTGGTGAATTTCCCAATTCTTCAAGCATTCTGCGCAGCCAAATTATTTCTGAAGCCGCCATGGACACCGCTACATATTCCGCTTCCGCATTAGATTTGGCGACGCATTCTTGCTTTTTACTTGCCCATGATATTGCTGCATTCCCAAGTTTGCACAAATAACCAGATGTGGATTTCCTGTCATCGATGTCTCCGCTAATCTAAGCGTCGCATAACCAACCAATCTGTTCTCTGTACCCTTTGAAAAGCAAATCCCGTGTGTTACTGTCCCTTTTAAGTATCTAAGCACTCTTTTCGCTGCTACCCAATGCTGTATTCCAGGATTATTGCAAAATCTGCTCAGCAAGTTAACTACATAAGTGATGTCTGGTCGAGTGCAGTTAGCAATGTATAATAAGCAACCAACCAATGATCTGTACGGTCTGGCCTTCATTTCTTTAGTCTCCTTTGGGGTCTTAGGACACATATCTCCGCAAATTTTTACTCCTGAAGCCATAGGAGTTTTTGATGGATTGCATTCAAGCATTCTGAATTTCGCTAATACTCCCTTAATATTTTGTTCCTGCGTAAGATATAGCAATCCCCGTTCTTTATCTCTTCGAACTTCCATTCCTAGCAATTTCTCCAAATCTCCCAAGTCTGTCATCTGGAATCGACTATTCAGTAATGCTTTGCAATCTATCAACAAACTTCTGTCATTGAGAGCATCGAGAGCTGTTGGATAAGCATAAATGCCCTTTATTCCTCGATCTAGACCGTACATAGAGATCCTCGTTTGTGGGGTATGCATGTACAAGTTTTGGTATACTGTATAACACAATTTGCAAGATACTATAAGATTTGAGGCAATGTACTATATGGTGTTGATTGTGTACATGTATAACATGATTTTACTGGGGCTCTCGCTGCCCTACGTCACCCCCCGTGTGAATATGCACCCAAACCAAAGGGGGTTTCAGGGGGGTTTTGATTTAAAATTGTTAAATGTAATGGTTTGTGTTAATTAATGTTGATGGTAGTCATATGTTGGTTGTTATATGAATTTTTTTTTTTGGGCCCTTCGAGACAAAATGTAAAAGTCGTCATAGGCTCATACGAACGAATAAAAAACTCAAAATGAATCCACAACTTTTGCTGAAGAGCCATATTTGGTAGACATATGAATTAAAGCGTATGAAAAAATCATCTTCAACCCACAATATACAAGTTTAGAGTGTGTCTCCCACCTTTGATTTTTCAATTGGCACACACACATATTAGCATAATAGCAGGGAACAAAGACTGGAACATTTTAAACAGAATAAAATGTTCAAACACCTAAGATATTCAAACACCTGGAAAGTCTCTAGAGGCTCCCATGCTGTGACAAATTTGTGCCATGGCAAGCATTCATAACCATATAGTATATGTAGAACATCCGTGATGCTGCTGTAAACAACGAAATAAGGGATGGAGTGAAGAGAATACAAACCGGGTTCGTATATGTGTTGCGTTTATTCCCAGCTCGGCCATAGTGGACGTAGTTTCAAACCCTTGCTCTGCTATAGGATCATAAGAAAGAAACTGGATTCTACTTCGTCAACAGACATCAGACATGGATCTGCACAAAATGGCCCTATTTGCAAAAAAGATCGGCCCTCCGATCAACCTATCTTGGAGAACCAGACTGCAGAAATTGGCTAGTTCTTTGCTGTTTTTTATGCTGGCTGCATTGCTAGATAACACAATGCAAATCAGTTTCGTGCAAAAATGGAACCCAATTGACCAAATCATGGATCTCATACAAAGTTCCAGCTCATAAGTCTGCTGGATCGAGGCTCTTTTGGTATGGACTGTAACAAAATGAGGCCAATCCCATCAAACTCATGCTTGATCTTGCTGTATGAACCAAAACCAAAGATTCGAATTGTCTCCTCGGCCCGAAAGGATATCGACTACTTTACACTTGGATCGGATCTATATAATTGATCACAAAATTGCACTCTGCGTTTAGTCACCGAGAGATCAGTGCAATGAATGAATGATGCAAATAGTTTTTACTTGAACTCCAGCAAGGCTTGCGATAAGAAATAGGACCTAATGCCACAAATTCACAACCGCATTCAAGCAACCGAGGTTGGTACAAGGCTTCAAGGAAAACAAGGTGAAGAATATGGAGGCCAAAGCCTTGCATCTGCACTTGACATGTTAAATTCATGCTGCTCCACGCGCTCTATGCTTAGGCAAATGTACTTGCTATACAGTTAACGAAATAGAGGATCGCAAAGAAATCGCATAATTTGCTTCTAAACCGGTATTTTTTCTTAACTTCTCAAAACTCAACCGAATCGAATCAACAAGGAGCTATTATACCTCGCAGGATCATCAGGATTAATGTTTGACTTCCTATCAATTATACCAAACACTTCCTATCAATTTCTTAGGGTTGATTAAGCACTTACTCGTGTAAGCTCCCGCCCCATGCTTGTCCGCATTACATCGTCACGACCTAAGAGCACCCTTGCTACATCTCGCCAATGCTCCAGAAACTGCAGAAATTTTCCCTTCATTTCTTCTGGAACAAGAGCTCTCGCCATTTAGCAACGTATCAAACAAAAGCCTTCGATCGACCATTCACCATATATAAATTATTATAGCCAGCAGGAGCATGTTCATTCTTGTTTCCCTTAGCACTCCGCCATAGCCACTAGTTTCGAAATGGGGGCTTCTCTTGTCGCCCGCACAAGGATCAGAAAGGGAGGCCAATAGAAACCCTAAATAAAAGGGTTTTATGGTTGAATGGTACATATGAAAAAGGCATTGTGGTCCAGCCTGTGACAGATAGATAAATTTAATCACGGCCATACAATTCTACCTCTCATCAAAAATCAACGGCAAAAAAATGGAGCACTCTAGAAATACTATTTAGTACACCTAGTTGAATACGGCAACAAAATCATAGAAAAACCTTAGTAAATATCGTACAAAAACACAAAAGAAACCCCCTGTTATTATGCTACATAATTGCTTACAATGACGCAATCATCCACATAGAGTGCCATAATCACATTTGTCCCCATTTCTTTTCATGTATAGATTACCCTCCGTTCTTAACTTTGCAAACCCTGCAGAAATCAGAAACTTGTTTATGCACAAATACCACTGCCTGGCTGCTTGCCTGAGACCGTAGACTGCCTTTTTTAACTTACATACCATGTTCTGACCTTGTTCATAGCCCTGTGGCTGCTCCATGTATATTTCTTCATCTAAATCTCCATTCAAGAATGCAGTCTTGACATCCATATGGTTTATCTCCATGTCATTCTGCACTGCAACTGCAAGAAGTGTCCTCAGACTGGTTACTTTGACAATAGGCGAGAATGTGTCCTTGTAATCCACGCCTTCCTCTTGAGTATACCCTTTTCGCAACTGGTCTCGCTTTATACCGCTCTACTCCATCCATCTGCTTTTCTTTTATTTTAAAACGACCACTTGCTTCCCACGACGTTCTTATCTTTTGGCGCGATCACGAGTTCATAGGTGCCTCAGTCCTTTTAAATGAATCTAATTCACTTTCCATAGCCTCTTTCCATCGACCGCATCCTTTCTTTCTAAGGCTTCTTCCACTGTTTCTGGCTCCACTGTACAAGACAATACCTTAGGCTTTCTTGGTCTGGTTGTCTTCCCACTTTCTGCCCTGCCATATAAACTCGTGTCAAATGAAACTCCGGCTTTTAGGCGTTCTGCATCACTACGTCGAGTTCTCCTACTTCCTTCTCCCACCTGAGGTCCAGGTTCTGGCGCACTATTGGTGTCAACAACCTCATGCACCTCCTCTGGTTCGATTTCCGGTTCATGAGGTGCACTATCGGACTCAATGACCTCATACACCTCATCCGGTTCCACGTCTGTTTCTTCCATCTCTGCACTAGTCTCTGTATCCTCTTCACTCTCTGACTCCACATCGACTTCATCTTCCTTTAACACTATGGTCTTCGTTTCCTTTTCACCATCTGCCTGCTCAGCCTCCAAGTATTCTGCTGGCACCCACTCATCTGCTTCATGCTGGCTTAGACTTTTCCTGTCCTTGTATAGAATATTTTCATTAAACACAACATCCCTACTAACATACACTTTACGTGTGACTGGTTCATACAACCTGTAGCCATTTGTCTGCTCATCGTAACCCACTAGGAAGGTACACATGCTCCGATCATCCAGCTTTCTCCTTAGCTCTTCTGGTACCATCATATAAGCTAGACACCCATAGACTTTAAATCTTTTCACAGATTGTTTCCTGCCTGTCCAATACTCTTCTGGCACTCCTCCTTTCACGGCAACTGTCGGCAACCTATTCTGAATGTAGCAGTACCGCTATGCCTCTCCCCCTACGCATCGCTTCAAGCAAACTCCGCATGCTTAAGCATGGATCTAGCTGCATTCATGATGGTGCGATTTTTTATGCGTTCGCTACTCCATTCTCGCTGAGGTGTGTACTGCATGTATATTGTCTTCAGATCCCTCGCACTTGACAATACCTACAGAATTCAGACGATCTATACTCTCCACCAAGGTCAGACCTTAGACATTTAACTTTTAGTGATGTTTCCCTTTCAACTTCCGCAACATACAATCTAAATGCATCAAATACTTGGTCTTTGGTCCTTAAAAAATAACATTTAGTACGTCTACTGTAATCGTCAATGAAGGTAGCGAAGTAGGATTTTGCTCCTCTACTTTCAACCTGCATAGGCCCGCAAACATCCGAATGCACTAGTTCAAGCAATTCATGCGCCCTTTTCCCTTTATTTCTAAATGCCACTCTACTTTGTTTTCCCAACATGCAAGCTTCACACATGTCATCAACATCGCAATCCTCATAATCAAGCTCATCTAACAGATTGTGCCTTTTGGCTATTCTAATGTTGTTGTAACAGGCATGCCCTAATCTCAAGTGCCAAAGCTTTAAGCTATCGAGGGGAGATACCTTATTGATGGTATCATTCACATCCAATTCAAACAGATTTCCTCTTCTCTGAGCTTCAAACAATTTAATGCCTTCTCTAATAAATTTGCATCCATACTTATGAAAAAATAAGTCATATCCATTATCAACTAAATTGGCAACTGAAATTAAATTAAACAACATTCCCGGCACAAATAAAGTATCTGGCAAACTCAAAACATTCTTGCCTTTAACTAGAATATGCAAACTCCCTTTTCCAAGCACCTTTTGCATTGCTCCATTGCCCATCTGTACAGCCTGGCAATCCACACTTGGCTCAATGCATTTCAACATGTCAGGCGAGCTCACTATGGAGACTTCAGCTCCAGAATCTACAGTCAGGGTATTAGTTTTGTCCAAACTTTTCTTTGCAACATTAATTTTCGAAATGTGATGTTCATTTTTGAAAAGCGATTTGCAAGTACTTACTTCTTCTTCTGTGAGAGCTCCTACTGTCGGTGCTTTTGCCTCAGACGTCTCTCCAACTGCTGCAACCACAGTGCGTGCCCTTCCACGACCAAACGAACCACGACCACGTCCTCGATACCATTTTTCCCGATTCGGACACTCCGCCTTGATGTGACCAAACTCTTCGCATCCGTAACATTGTATCTCCTCGCTCTCCCCTTCCTCTTTCTCTTCTTCCTCGCCCGACCTCTCTCTCTCTCAGCCAGATTCTCCTGCATACAAGGTAATTGGGTGCTCTTCTGTTTCCCCTGGCACTGGTTTTACCAAAACCTCCTGTTCAAGCTCAGTTCTAATTGCTTCTATTGCTTCATCCAGGGTGGATGTAGTCCTTCTCACTAGCATAGCTAAATCTTTAAATGAAACTTGAAATGCTCATTATAACGTGCTCCAGCTCCATCCAAATCGTGTAACAGCAATCTAAGATTTCGTATCAAGCTCCTGAGATCATCACCTTTCTTGAATTGCAAGTTGCGCAATTTCATTTCCAGGATATCAATCTGGGTAGACGTCTTCTCCTCATATCTTTTTAGAAGATACTTCCATATCTCTCTGGCCTGTTTGTGCTGAATTTCAAGCACAATGTCACCACCCAGCTTTGCCATGATAATGGCTTTGGCAATCTCCTCCCTCTCATCATCCGAAATTTTAGTTTCCTCAGATCCCGATGCTTCCGCCTTTACTTTAGACTTGGATAGAATCTCCCTCTCTTTGGCTGGATCAACCAGATCCCACAGCTTATCTACCTTCAGGGCCTGCATGATTTTGGCCTTCCAAAGCTGGAAGCCAATGTCTCCATCAAACACTTCAGTACTGTTGAGATAGGTCAATGCCAATCGGCTGGCCATATCTTTCTGGCTCTGATACCACTGTTGGTCTAAAAGAATCAGAAACCCACTGATCTGCCACAGATGAATTGATAGCCCAGAACTATTAAAGGTTGCCTCCCGAGGCCCAAGCACGGTTCTTGATGCATCAAAAACACTGTTACGCTCCTTTGCGGTCTTCCCGATATTCCTCTCGGATCCGATCTCCACGGTGCACACTTCCTTTTTGCGGATGCTCCGGTTCACTTTGGAGTGCAATGCTTCCACTCTCTCTATGTTCTACCGATTCTGTTCACTTCCCCTTTTTTTATCCCGCGTTTTAGGTGTTCTGCAGCATTACCACGATCCGGTCGAACCGCTTCATAAGGTTGTGCCCGCGTGCACCGTTTTCTTTTCCTTGTTTTTAGCATAAAGGCTAATATTCAACACGCAAGTCATCATAAGTCTTGATTATCAAGTTTACGAAATCTTGCGTGCTTGCGTTCGTTAAAGCACGAGAATTCTGATCTGCTCCTTGAACTGGAGCTTTACTCGTCGAAATGAAGCGGGATTGGGAAACATCTGCATCAAAATGGAATGAGACAAAAAGGGTCAGCGTGGAGAAAACCCAAATTTTTGAACGCAAATGTACCATAGGTGGAGCTGCGGAAGACGAAGGGCTATCGACGCCACTATTCTCGTCGCATGGAGAACTGGAAAGCCGAGAATGAGTCACCAAGAGCTCTCATTCGAGAAGCTCAAGGAAATCGGTGCAACCAAGCAAAGGCCTAAGCAACCAATGCGAAGAAGAAACGGGTTGTAGGGATGCCTCGCCCGGCCCATTAGTTAATTATAATTAATGCCTCATTAAAAATTGCTGCCACCTCAAAATGCCATTTAATTTCACTAACTTTTTATCATCTTGAATTAAATGCCCAAGTTCGACGGTCTGGATTAAAAGCCCCAATTTAATTCCTCAAATCCGACGTCACAGATCAAAAGCCCCAAATGAAGGGGTCATTTGAGGTGGCTTATTTGGGGGATTAACGTGGGCCGTCCAGATCTGAGATGGACGGCCAGGATTCCAAGATCTACATTCAATATAATTGTATATATATACAAGAAAATTAATACGTCCTACGGCGCATTGTTCCAATTTTAGCATGTTCCTACGTGCAAGTTCTTATAAAAGAATCTCTTGAAAATACTCTAAATTCATAGTTATAAGATTCCCTAGGTTTTCCAAGATTTTATGAAGATCCCCTTAGATTCTCTTAGATTCATTTAGATCTTATGAGATTGCCCTAGGTTCCCTTACATTATATGAGATTCAAAGAGATTCTATAAATATTCCCTTACATACTGTAAGATTTCATCAACATTTTCTTAGATTCCCTTAGATTTTATGAAGATTCCTTTAGATCCCCTAAATTTTAAGAGATTCCCTTAGGCTTGTAAATATTTTTCTAGATTCTCTTATATTTTATAAGATTTTCTTACATTTTATTAGATTCTTCTGGATTCCTTTACATTCTAGAACTTTTTAGAACATTCTAAAACTTTCTGGAACATTCTAAGACTTTCAATATATTCTAGAACTTTCTGGAAGTATTTTCCTAGATTTCCTTACATTCCCATAGGTTCCCCTACATTCTAGAACATTCTAAAACTTATTAGAACAATTTAGAACTTTTTGGAAGAATTTTCTTAGAGCCCCACTAGATTCTCTTATGTTCTAGAACTTTCTAGAAGATTCTAGAACTTTCTAGAGCCTTCCAGAACATTCTAGAGCCTTCTTGAACTAGCTAGAATATTATAGGCTATTTTATCTTAATGGCAATATTACCCTTAAGTATATTTGAAACATAAATTATTCATTGAATTAATGCTTGGTCTAGTGGTTAGAGTGGGGGGTTTAGGGGGTTGAGGATCAGGGTTCTCCAATAACATAAAAAATTTTAAAAGCCTTTCCTTAAGGGATGAGCATTCAACATGAGCCTTAGGATCTTAGACTCGATCAACGATCAAGATCTCACCATATAAAAGCAATATGAGCCGTAGGATCTGTCACATATAATTCCTAAAGCCATGTGGACCGTAGGATATGTGCCACGCCACCTGAGCCGTAGGATCTCAGATCGACGATCAGGATCAAATTAACATGGACCGTAGGATCGTTACATATAGTCTATATAAGAACTCCCAACCCATCTGGGCCTTAGGATACGTCCCAAAGCCACGTAAGCCGTAGGATCTCGGATCCACGATCAGGATCAGATCAACCTGGACCGTAGGATCGTGTCTATATGGGCTGTATGTAAACTCCCAAGCCATCTGGGCCGTAGGATGTGTCCCCAAGCAACGTGAGCCGTCGGATCTCGAACGGACGGTCGGATAAGCGCGACAAACATAAGAACATATATATGATTGAGATGATATAGGTGATATATCCCTTTGCTTGATCACACCACATTATTTCCGTTCTTATGATCTTACATTTGTTTTACATTGATTTGCTTTATTGTCATCTCTTTCTGTGCCTCAGGATAGTTTATATTTTGAACAAAAGGCCAAAAAACATGAAAATTCCGCTTTGTGGACGTTTACGTTGATTGATGAATGCTCCCCTCAATATGGTGAAACCTTTGCCACAGAACCACTTCCAAAATATTCTGTCCCATATAAATGCAATTGGTTTAAATTCTGGTCGTGCTCCACCACAAAAAAAAGAAAAGAAAAAAAAAGAAAAGAAAAAATTGCATCACAACTATATTCTTCTCGTTTCTGACCTTTAGTGTGCATTTTTACCCCGCGTTCCCGCATTTTACCCTGCATTCGATGTGTATTTACCTCCATTCCATCCATTTTACTCTACATTATGACCTTCCAGAATTTAAATCGGCATGCATTCACGTTTCAAGAGACACCCCGGGCTTGAATTCTAGGGTAGAACCAGTGCCTTTGCCGGCTTCGGCACTGCCTCCACTTGGAATTCAAGCCTCGAGTTGTTTCTTATATATGTAAAAACAGGTTAGGTAAAATTCTGCCAAGGGATTCAATAGCATTATGCCACATGGTCCGATTTCAAATCCTGAATGTTAACATTTTTTGGCATTTCCTTCTCTAACTGCATTTCTTGGCTATTATAGATCCTTCTCTAGTTGATTTTACCGCCCATTGATCTATGCACAGTAGCCGTCTTAATGCATACTTTTGGGCCAAGAATTTACAAGATTGCAACTCGTCTAATCCGAAGGCACTCGACCGAGTTTTTGGCGGTTGGAGCGCCATCAACAACGCGAGGCTGTTCGGGATATGTATGACACTGCCTATGACATTGAGGGTGGTCGCGTCCGCTCCAGAGCTCAGTCGGCACCTCCTACCCCTCGCGCTCATTCTCGACCAGGGTCTCCCCCTGTGTGTCGGCATTGTTCTCAACCTCAGTCACCACATCATACGCCTGTTCAGCCCACGCCTCACTATTTCCAGACTCCTGAAAGCACCTATATACATATACCTTCAGGCACACCCCTCTGCCGTCACAACCGTCTTCACCTTTAGCTGGGATGGGCTACCCTCAAGTTTCCTTGTCCTTTGGTCCTCCCCAAGTTCAGGAATTTCAGGCTACACCGTCTTTTCATCATGCTCTCCCTGTTTATCAACTCACAGATCTCAAACCTAATGAGGCAGGGTCTCAGGGACCTTCCCCACCGGAGGCTACCTTTTCTCCCCCTCCGGAATTTTCTATTCCACCACTGCAGTACTCTCAGCACATGGCTGCTCCACCTGTCTATGCGCCAGTTCCGCCTTTGTCTCCTTCTCACAATTTGAAGCTGACTTATCCAACTTTTGGCAACACTAAAGGCAAACCTCTGGATCAGACTGCTCAAGCTCATATGGAAGAATTTGAGGCCTTGGCCATACTGAATGGTCATGCGCAACCTCAACTCAAGTTTCATATTTTCTCTACCACGTTAAGAGGCGCCCCTCATCAATGGCTCATGGCCAACAAAAGCCACTGGAAGCGAAATTGGCACGAAATGAAAACTGCCTTCCTTTCTCACTATGGCACCACGGATGATGATCAACTCCTGCTCAAACAACTCAATGATCTTCAGCAGCAATCCATGGAGTCTGCGCGTGATTTCGCCAACCGTCTACACATCCTCATCAGCAAACTTCAGGAGTACCCCACGCAAAGCCAGATTCTTGTCTGGTTTCTGCAGGGCCTTCCTCCTGCCATTCGTCTCATGACGGAGTACCTGCGTCCCAAGTCTTTGGAGCAGGCGATTGAATTGGTCAATCACTCGGTCAATGTTTCCTCTCGAGGTGTTGCTCTCATGGAACTACCTTTCATGCCCCCCGTCATGGTTCCTCAGAATGCCGTCCAACCGGCACAAACGAATCCACAATGCTCTCAGATCTGGTGCCATATCTGTAAATATCAAGGACATTTGGCCAATGAATGCAACTCTTCCAATGGGCCTCCTCATTGTAAAAGGTGCAATATATGCAATCATGCCACGGAGGAATGCACTTGTTCTCATCCTACACCCTTCAGGAATAAAATGGTTTTTCAAGTCCAGACCACGCCTCAGCAACAACAACCATATCAACCTCAGCAATATCAAGCTCAGCCCACTCAACAGTATCAACAACCACAACAACCTCAGCAGTCACGGGGACAAGGCTGTCGTCCTCCTTTTGATCCCTCAAAGGCTCAATGCTATCATTGTCATGAATGGGGTCACACCACCACGGCGTGCCCTCAACTTCCCGAAGTTCAAGTCTAACTTCTGGGTACAAATCAGCCAGCTTCAGTACGCCTCACGGCTTATCAGCTGTGAGTTGCCAATGGTGAACAAGGCCCCCGTCCTGTTTTGAGGAAGCCTCCACGGCCCCCTCAACAACAGCGACCTCAGCAAGCAGCCTCTACTTCAAATCCTCTGGATCAACAAGCTGAAGAGGAAATCTATCAGGCACTCAACCCTCCAGTACAGCAATCCAATTGGGTTGGTCTGGTCTCACGCCAGATCAGGGCTTCATGCCCCTTGACCATCATCCCTCATGACACGCAACCAGCTTTTGCTGTCGAGACGGTACCACATGAAGACGACAAAAAAGTGCATTTCGCGCCTGACCTCGCTAAACTCATGCCTCACGTCATGCCCAAGGTGAGACAGAGTATTCTCAAACTCATGCAGGCTGCGGAAGGCCGCACCCTGGCCAATGTTCATGCCACCACTCGGGCTCAGCAGCGTCAGGAGGCACCATCATCATCTACAAGCACCCGCTCTCAGCCGTATCCTAATATTGCTGCAGAGGTGGAGCTTCTCAAAGAGGTTTCAGCTTCTTTACCTTAGTCTCCTACTCCTTTGGATCCTGTGGATCCATTTTCTCACGTTCCCCTGGAACTTCAAGAAGAACTTGCCAAAATCAAGATACCTTTAAGCCTCGCCACCATTTTGAAACTCTGTCCGGCTCTCAAAGATTAGTTACCTCTTCCCACTGTTTTGGTTGGAGCTGTTGCAACCTCAACACCCACGGTGCATGCCACGGTGGGCAATCAGCACATCAATCATGTTCAAATTGATGGAGGTAGTGCCGTCAATCTTATTACTGATAAGCTCAGAAAGCAATTGGGGATCAACCAACTATACCGAGCTCCCTATGACATCAAGTTGGCCAATGGCCATATCACGCGCCCTCAAGGCGTCACTCCTCTCCTCCACATCAGCATTGGTGATCTCAAATTCCCCTTGGAGTTTTGGGTTTGGAAAGCTGGAGAAGATCCCGGTGATTATGAAATGTTGGTGGGCAGATCTTTTCTCTGCGAGGCTAAAAGTATTCATTATTGGGCCACGGACCAACTTGTCATTACAGATGGACATCTCAATGCCACTATGGATTTGAAAACTGGCAAATTGATCTCTGTTGAGCATGCTGAACCTTCCATCTCAGACACTGACTCTGAAGAAGCACAAAATATCTAGCATGTTCAAGCTCCACCCGCGAGTCTGCCTCTCTCATCCTACCCGGAGTATGCTGATCCTTGGGGTGAGATGACGCTGGATCAGGACCAGGCTGTGGCTGCTCTCCTGGACCCTTACCTAGCTTCCTGCAATCGCATTCAACGTCTTGACCATTTTTCGGACACGGAACCAGTAGATGTTCATGCTGTCATGAAGCAACCCTTGCTTGATGACACTCAGCAGCCTCTTTTCTTCACCACTCAAAATGCTGCTCCTCCAGTCATGCTTCAACCTCCTGCTCATCATGTTCAGGACACAGAAGTGGTTCCACATATTCAAACTCCAGAGGTAGACATTGTGGACATTGGTAATAATCAACCAGTCCGCCTAGCTGCCAATCTTCCACCAAAATATAAAGCATGCGCTGTGACGTCGTTCAAAAAATTCAAACATATTTTTGCTTGGAGCTACAAAGACCTTCGAGGTATCAAAAAAGAGTTGGGGGAACTCACCATTCCTACCAAACCTGATGCATGCCCAATCTAGCAACGACAAGTACAGACTCAACCCAAATTACCGTGACCGTGTCAAGGCCGAAATTGACAAACTCTTAGCTGCTGGGTTGATTTATGAGGTCAAACACTCTGAATGGGTGAGCCCCATCGTCATTGCTCTCAAGCACAATGGTAAGATCCGCGTTTGTGTGGACTACCAGAAACTCAATCAGGCCACAGAGCGTGATCACTTCCCGCTTCCCTTCACATACCAGGTTCTTGAAGAGGTTGCTGGTCATGAGATGTACTCTTTCATGGATGGCTTTTCAGGGTACAATCAAATTTCTATCAAGCAAGAAGATCAACTCAAAACTACCTTCACCACCCCGTGGGGCACTTTTACCTACAAGGTGGTACCTTTTGGTTTATCAAATTCTTCCACATTTCAGCGCATCATGCTCTCTGTCTTTCATGACTATATGAAGGATAAACCTTTTCTACATCTTTCAAGATGACTTTTCAGCCTACAGCTCCATGGATGATCACTTGGAGAAGTTAGAACTCGTCTTTCAAAAATGTGATGAGTCTGGCATCAGTCTCAATCCTGAGAAGTGCACCTTCTGCGTCACCTCAGGTGTTCTTTTGGGTCATGTGGTTAGTAAAGACGGGATCACCACGGATCCTGCTAAAATCCGTTGTGTATTGAAGGCTCAAGCACCATCTAATATCAAAGAGACACGTTCTTTCCTGGGTAAGGTTAATTACTATTCCACCTTCATTCCTGGACTTGCGGCTATAGCTGATCCCATTCATAAACTCACGGGTGATGAATCCACTTGGGCTTGGAATCCTCAAGCGGAAGCTGCTTTCCAGAAGTTGAAGCTGTTACTTACTCAGGCACTGGTACTTGTTCCTCCTCAATGGGACAAGCCTTTTCACGTTCATGTTGATGTCTCTTCTTTTGCCATTGGTGCTGTTCTTTCTCAGGCCTATGATGAGCAAACGGATAAGCCCATCCGCTATGCCAGCCGGAAACTCAATCCTGCTGAGCGCAATTATTCTGCCACGGAACGGGAAGCTTTGGGCTTAGTTTTCTGTGTTCAACGTTTCCGCCATTATTTGTTTGGAAGCAAGATCAAGTTCTTTGTTGATCATCAAACTCTTCTTTACTTAATCAACAAAGCCACGCCCACAGGTAGAATTGCTCGTTGGGTCCTTCTTCTGCAAGAATTTGCTCCCTTCGAAATCGTTCATAAGGTAGGCAAGTCTCATGTCGTGCCTGATTACCTTTCATGCATCCACACAGATGACACCTCCACGGGTGTTTCTGACGCCTTTCCAGATGCTCAACTGTTCCTTGTCACAGCCACGCCCCATTGGTTCCACAACTTTCAGCAGTATCTTCTCACTGGTGCTCTTCCATCTGAAGATCCCACGCTCTCAACCGAAAAGCTTCGCTCACGTCGCCGTCAGTTTCTCCGTGAAGTCCGTGACTACACCATGGTTGCGGGACATCTGTACAAACGCGGCAAAGACATGGTCCTTCGTCGTTGTGTCCTTCCTCATGAGGTGCCCGATATCGTTCGACAAGCCCATGACGGGCTTGGTGGTGGTCATTTCAGTGGTGACACCACGGCACGCAAAATTCTTCTGGCAGGATACTTCTGGCCCACGCTCTTCAAGGATGCCCACGCTCACGCTCGCACGTGTGACGTCTGTCAGCGTGTGGGACGGCCCACGGCCCGTGACGCTCTCCCGTTGACGCCGGTCGCCACGCCACTTCCCTTCGGCAAATGGAAAATGGACTTTGTGGGGCCCATGGATCCTCCTGCGTGGCACACTCGTGCCCGTTACATTCTGGTCATCACTGGTTATGCTACAAAATGGGCGGAAGCCTGTGCACTTCCAGACAACACTGCAGCCAGCACGGCAAAGGTTCTCTACACGCACATCATCACGCGTTTTGTTAGTGATCGTGGCGTCCATTTTGTCAATCATACTATCAAGGAGCTGACGGATTATCTTCATATCCAGCACAGGAAGAGTACCCCTTACTATCCTCAAGGGAACGGTTTGGCTGAAAGTACAAACAAAACTCTCATCACTATTCTAAAGAAAATTTGTGATGCCTCTCTCACGGATTGGAAAGACAAGTTGCCTACTGTTCTTTGGGCTTACAACACCAGTTTCAAGATTGCTACTGGCCACACTCCTTTCAAGTTGGTTTATGGTCAAGAAGCTCTTATGCCCTTTGAATATATTCTTCCGACACTCCGTTTCCAACTTGCTACTGAACATAATCCACCTGCAACTCTTAAAGAACGGGTTTATCAACTTGAACAGTTGGATGAATTTAGGAGAGATGCTTATATTCGTGTTCTTCATGGCCAACAGTTGCAGAAATCATTGCATGACAAACATCTTAAGACCAAAACATTTCAAGAGGGTGATTTGGTTTTGCTTTATGACTCTCGTTATAAGAATTTTCCGGGTAAATTGAAGTTTTGTTGGTTGGGTCCATATCAAATTCTTCAAGTTGTGCAACCTAGTGTTTTCAAACTGGCAGAATTAGATGGCACTCCATTACCTACACTGGTTAATGGTTTTCGCCTAAAACAATTTCATACAGAAGATACAAGCGTTCATACACATGATCCACAACAACATTCCGACTCCACAGCTAGTGACTAAGCGGCATATTTATATTATATTAGTGGCGAAAAACAAAAGGTGGGCATTGCCCATATACATCCGCTATGGGCAGAGCCCTATTTACAAAATCCTAAGTTAAACGAACCCCTACTCTGGGTTTGGAGCAGAGGTAATGCGGAGCACCAGGTAGCGGCAGTGCTCAGGCTCCCAGCGCAGATGAATCACCACCTCGATGGGAGTCGTCTTGGGGTCAGGGTGCTCCGCCATTGCGCCACACCAGCCGTCCATCCGGATGCCGCGGTTGCGACATTTCCAGAGGTCCATCGCATTCATCTTGCAAGTGATCCATTCCTGGCAACTAGTCGGCATAGTACATTCATCATCCATGTTCACGAACTGGTGTCTCAGCTTCGACCACTGCTCGTCTTATATAGCCCAACCGCTTGGAGCTCTGCTGACGTGGACCACTCACAAAATTGCTAACATGGTTGCAATGCAAGGCTCTTTCTAAATGCAGAATTTTTCTCCCGCCGCATATCTAGCCATGGTCCTGTCCAGGGATAGGTTCAATACGCTGTACGTTTTATACGGAATACGTATGAATTGTATGATACGGCCCCAATTTGCCGTATAAAACGTAAAAAATACGGCAAAAAAAAATTCCGGCGTCGGAAGATTTTCGCGTACGCGAAACCTTCTAATTCGCGTACGCGAAAGTTTTTTCGCGTACGCGAAACAGTGAAAATCGCGTACGCGAAAAATATATATATATTTTTTTGAAATTCAATTTCACGACGCCGAAACCTTCTTTTACAGACGCTGAAGTTTTTTCACAGACGAAAAAAGGTTTAAATGTCGCGAACCGCCAAAAAAAAAAATATATATAAATATATATAATATATATATATATATTATAATTGTAGACAGTCCTTTAAGAAAATATAGTTAAATTTTCGTTGATAACATATTATAATTGTAGACAGTCCTATTCTAGACAGTCGTTTAAGAAAATATAGTTAAATTTTCGTTGATATGCAATGAGGATCTTTTCAGTCTAAGACATAATGGCTTTAGGTAATGATGGCTGACCCTTGACTCTAATCTCCTAGCTAACAATCAAGATATTATTATTTATTTAAGCATAAATACATTTGAGTAATAGTGACTTTGATTTGCTAGTCAGAAACAATTAGGCATTATGCCATACTTCCTACCAGATTTGTTATTTACATGCTTTCATACTTTGGTTCTTTAGATAAGTGCAACTACATTTAGTGTCAGACATTTTGATTCTCCCTTTACATGTTGCAGTATATTACCTGTTTTGACCAAGTGGCAAGAAGCCTTGCAAGTATGTCAATTTAAAGTATTGACATTTAAACCGGATACATCTAATGGTTTATGATCACCCTATGGTGCAAGCACAAGAAGCATAGGCCACAAGGAATTTTCCTTAAAAGAAACCCCCTTGGTTAGGTTTATGGACCCGTTTCCTTATATTTGATCATGTTGGGAAATAACCTTGTAGTTAACACATGGTAATATTCTCTATATTCTAAGGGCACAAAAAATTAAATTGATATTCTATTAGGATCATACGAAAATAAGACTTACTGCATACTTTAGGTTAAAAACCCTAAAAATTCGCGAGCTTCCTTCAGGCGGATCTTGACGCCCGGTACTGACGGATCCCTAATGTAATGGGGTTGGATTTGACGACAAATTCTTGCTGCATACTCCATCATCATGGAGATGCACTCAGGTAACAGAAAGGATGGATTTAATTTATGTTTCTTGTAATCTATACCTAAATAATACAGATTAATAAGTAATTAGAGCTTTTATCCTATTCTATAAATCTATGTGGTCGGCTCAGTATAATGAGCATAGCTATGAGCAAGGCAGGTCGCCCTGAGGGCGCCTGCAACAAAGGGCAAACTAGGCACAAGCTGATTGATTTTCTGAGAAGGCATGGACTGGAGCATAGCAGCTCTCAGCCCACGAAAGCGCAGCTTATGGAAATGTGCAGGTTGAATGGCTTAGATCCTAATAGGGCTAATGGTGATCCAGGCATTAAGAAGTTCATATCCGTCCCTCAATAAATGTAGCAAAGCTAGCATTGTTCACCGAGAGCTCTATCAGCAATTTAGAAATTGTGGAGGATACTGATACTGAAGATGATATTGAGGAGGAAGTGCACCCTAATCAGGTTTTCTATCCCTAGATCTAATTCCTATTCCAGGCATTCATCCTCCTGCTTGCATTATATTTTGCTCTAATCTAAATACTAGGTATATATCTTTTGTAGCATTACATTATTATTCATTGTTCCTTACAATAAATGCTGGTTTTGGATATTTCGGACCCCTGCAAACATGGAGGCTTCACTTATATTGATCCATTTAAATATGTTTTTAGTTAATTTGTGGGTAAAGGGCTTAAAAGCCAAGAGAATTAATGCTTACACTGCTAGTCTACTCACTATTTACCCTTCTTAGGCTAACTAGTGTTTTTGACCCGCAGTGTAACCCTGATTCTCTTCTCCTACACTACATGCTCGCATGGATGGTTGTGGAATGATGCATTTGAATTGTTGTTGTTGTTATTTGTTGGTTTAGGCCGGTAAGCAAACTATTCTTCTCTAAGATATTCTCGGATCTCTATGCATAAACAAGGGTAAATACAATTTCAATCGTAATTTGCAAGTATTACTATGAATCATATTTTTAAGTTGTATACATTCATTTGTCGCTTTCCCGATGTTCGATAACTTATATATGAGAAATATTAAATTAGGACTTTAGGCTTATTGCTGTTTATATCTTAAAATATCTTCTCTGCATAATTAATAATTTTACAAGTTTTCTATGATTTAGTTCCCTCATTTTTGACTGATGTTACCATAATTAATGGAGGTTTTTTTTTTTTTTTTTTTTTTTTTTTTTTTTTAATAATTTAAATATGAAAAATGTCTTGTGACTTAAGCATTTTGGTGTCATGTGCTCCTAAGGTTTCATGGTTTTATTAGAAATAAGGCAACATGTATTTTCTCATTTTGCATAGTTTGATTTAGTATTCCCTTGACATTTTTATGGTTTACTTAAATATTTTGGTCTCCAAGGTTCCCTTCTTTAAATCCGATAAGTCCAACAATTCTATTTAGTTAGTTGGAATTGTTTGGATGGTCAAGGTCACCATAAGGGTCCAGTCAGTCTAGTTTATATATTCCCCACTTCGACATCGGGTTTTAATGGGGCTTGGACCTTGGAGACTCTATTTTTCTCTATTTTTCTATTTTTTCTATTTTTACTCTAATTTTTCAACTTATTTCTATTTAACTAATTTGGTTTTGGCTTTTTAGGAAGCAAATCCTACACTCGATTTTTTAGGATCCCCGAACACAATCGTGAAGCAAGTAATCGTAACAATTTGGATGGTAGACCCGGATGGAGTTATGGATTGAGACTTTAGGATATGCAAATTCTGAATCCTTGCTCCAAATAAAGCGTGTCAGCAATCATGACCTGCATCAAATCACAAAGAGATACATAATCTCCTCATTTGTAAGGAAGGCACACTCAAGGAAGGTGAAATATCTGCAGCTTTTGTTTCTTGGCTTCAACAATATGTTGCAATTGGTTTCTAGTTTCAAGGATGCCGATTATGGTCAATGTCATGAGTCGGTGATGAATGCATATAGAGAATTACCTCGCACATATTGCACCGACAAAAAGAATTTGCGTGACACTCTTGCCTTTATTAAGGGACTCACATGCTTAGAGAGGCGTAATTCTCTAAAATATTCTTACCCTCCCAATACTCTGCCATTGCTCCAGAAAACTGCTCAAGAAAAGGAGGTGTCACTAGATAATTGTCCGCTTGATATGTCCGGTTGTGGTATTCCAACAGCCAAAGAAATGGATAAGGATGATTCTAATGCTATTACCAAAGGAGGAGGACTTATTGACGTAAGAGTTGGAAAAGTACAAGATAAAAGAACTCAATTGCTCAATTGTGACAAACTTTCCCATAATGTCATCTAGGAACATTGAAATACATGGGGAGCAATTCCAACAGGCTTTATGGACCAGTAATAACTTAGGTGTTATTGCACCCATTTCCAAGGAAGCATGGATCAAGCGGCACGCCCGAAAGTGCTTCCGGGTTGAAAAAGGTAAAAAGATGCCTTTGCATTTAACAAGCATATCGTAAAAATTACCTTTTGATATGAAGTTCCCCGAGCGTAAAAATGTCAAATAGGTACAGCCTTATACATTGGGCAAAAAGGCCATATGGCGAAGACTGATGAGAAGAGAATCGATTTTTATCTCAAGCGCATATGGAGGACCTACTGCCCTTTCTTAAAATGCAACTGTGATTCAGTCACAGATGAAAAGTGTGTGGATAACATAATGTGGTTTGACCAAGTAGTGTGGTATGTAATCGAATAATTTGAAGTGGTATGGCCAGACGTAACATTCAAATGGGGTTTGCCTATCTCTGTCTAGATGGTTGGCTAATGAGCCAATAAGAGGGGTTGTATTGTCCTATATTGGTTATCTTGCTATCGTGGATATGATGTTTAAAATGACACATAAACCGTTGAGAATGATAAGGTCAATTTCAAACAGCTATATGGTAATTCTAAAGTCAGGATATCATTGAGAAAACTCTTAAGCCTAGGAAATTTCTCATGGATCATTTACATGACAACAAAACAGCTTTGGATATGCACAATCCTTTTAAAAGAAGAACCAACCACATTTCGCTACTTCTTTGGGATTCTCGAGGCCACCTAAGTCAAGAAATGTGTTGGCAATGTTGCTCCTTCCGATATTCAAAGCAAGATCGAAAGACAAAGGTACTCTTAACAACAGTTTTAATCCTTTAATAGTAATCGCTTCTCAAGCTTGGTAAGCATCCTTTATTAGCTTACATCTACTTTTATTCTATGATCTCACCGAGATGTATGACTTTCTTTTTAATATCATTTCCTTTTTATGTTTGGACTATTTGCTCGCTTTTGAATGCTACCGCTTGTGCTTGCATTGCATAAATCTCCTTATCCGCCACAGTGCCAACAATATTACTACTTTGGGATGGCTCACACCTCCCTTTTTACTGGCCGATTTATCATTAGACTATCTGCTTTATGCAGATGAAAAGAAGAACTTTGACATCAAATGCTGAAGGTCGGACAAAATTAAAAACCATGAAAGAAAAACTCCAAAGAAAATTTGTACATTTCACATATTTCTCCAAGGTAATTGACAAGATCCAATTTAGCAGTGCCTTCAAAACAGTTTTGGTACGACACTTTGATAACATAGGATATGAAATGTGGGAAAATACCCTCTTTGGCTGGAGATATGACAGTAATCTTAAAGACATGTTCTATAAGCCCAAGAGCATATTCTCTGATATAGGACAGGTACATTGCCCATGTTCTATTCCTAGACTCCAAAAGTTCATTGATCCATGTACAGGACATATAAGAACCACGGATGTGAATATTATTCATAATAAGGGTTTAAGAAATTGGTTTAAGCAAGGGCTTAACTTCATCCCAGATAATCCCTTTACATTGGTAAGGTTTAAACTCGAAATGGAGAAAACAGTGGAGCAATTCTTTGAGGTGCACAAGGACTCTTTGGATGGGATTGACAAGGAAACTATAGAGAAATGTAAGTCTGAAATTAGAAAGGAAACAAAATGGCTTGCAAAGTATTTCATACAGGAAAATATGGGATCAACAAAAAGTTTATTCAACATGATGAGGTAGTCATTAGTAAAAAGATTTGGTGACAAACAACTTATATATTTCAGGGGTTGACAAGGCTGCAAACAACCCAGCCTTCATTTGTCCACAACATATCAGGGATGAAGCATCTAAGAGATTATGCAGTAATGATTTCTGCAAGGTTCAGATTGAGCAAACAACACTGATCATACAAATTCAAAATGAATTAGAGGAGCTCATTGGACCAGGATGTACACCCAGCATGGAACTACCTTATCTACTGGGGATATTTAAGGCGCACAAAAAAGAATACAGATGGATAACGAATGCGATGATACTATCTTCACGGTCATTGCTTCGATCATCACTGCCGGATTAAATCTTATACTTGAACTGTGGCCTTCTATTTGTTACGACAAATGCAAAGCAGCCAACCTTTTTATTAAAGAAAAAATCAAAGCTGCATGGGTGGTTAACTCAGTATATGATGTGGCCTCGCAATTTACCAAAAATAAAATTCATGATCTTTTTGTGGCAGATATCACGAAATGTTATGAAAACATTCCTTTGGGAGGGATGATGGCATTGTGGCGCTTATGGAATCAAGAATTAATAGAACATGGATGCATAAGAAAAGGATACATACCGGATATGAGATGTGGTTTTATTTGAGTGATAACTCTAAAGTTACAATGGAATGGAATATCAAAAGACCTCACCGGTGATCATTGGAAAATTATGGATGTGAATTTATTCAAAGAAGGTAAACAAATGGTTGCTAAACAATTGTTTTTATGCATGCACAATGGTATATGGAAGCAAATCAAAGGAATTCCAATGGGTTTCTCAAATAGTCCAAAGTTGGTGCAACTCAGATTTAGCTAATTTTGAACTGAAATTTATCTGCAAGCTGATTGAAATGGGAAATTTAAAGGAGGCAGCAGCCTTCAATAACTCATATAGATACATGGATGATCTTCTATGTATTAATAATCCATATATCAGGAAATTTATTGGTTTGGCGAAATGGTGAGCTCTCTCGTATAACTTGGAGCACCTTACTATTAAGGAAGAAACCAAATATTGCAAAGAACAATCCGGAGTTAGCAGGAGAGCTCGACTTTTTGAACATGAGTATTGAAATTATTACCCATGAATTTGGCACATTTAACACGCTCAGTTTGATAAAAGAAAAAACTTACCATTCTTGGCGATCAGGTTCTCTAGTGCTAGCAGTTGTAGACCGTATATAATGGCCGCCAATATCATCATCTCTCAGGTGCAACCGTACTTATATGTACACAACAATCCTATGAAGGCTGCACAGGACGTTTATGAACTCATCAGGATATTCATCAACAAAGGATTCCAAGAAAAGGATATTTGGCACGTAATTTTTGAAGGTCATGCGTGAAGAGAATTTTCCCGACTCGCATTTGACATCAACACTTTCATATACCAACTTCTTAAATACGTAAGCTCACCGATATCCATAATTCTTTTTAGCTTTTATTCTAATTTATATTCAGCCATGCGAGGGGTCCCTATTGCATAGGGACCCTCCCCGGCCCTATGTCTTTAGTCGGATCCCTCCTCGCCTCCTCCCAGGGGAGGGAGGCATATATATACATATGGATTTTATCCTATTCTAGACAGTCCTTTAAGAAAATATAGTTAAATTTTCGTTGATATGCAATGAGGATCTTTTCAGTCTAAGACATAATGGCTTTAGGTAATGATGGCTGACCCTTGACTCTAATCTCCTAGCTAACAATCAGTATTATTATTATTTATTTAAGCATAAATACATTTGAGTAATAGTGACTTTGATTTGCTAGTCAGAAACAATTAGGCATTATGCCATACTTCCTACCAGATTTGTTATTTACATGCTTTCATACTTTGGTTCTTTAGATAAGTGCAACTACATTTAGTGTCAGACATTTTGATTCTCCCTTTACATGTTGCAGTATATTACCTGTTTTGACCAAGTGGCAAGAAGCCTTGCAAGTATGTCAATTTAAAGTATTGACATTTAAACCGGATACATCTAATGGTTTATGATCACCCTATGGTGCAAGCACAAGAAGCATAGGCCACAAGGAATTTTCCTTAAAAGAAACCCCCTTGGTTAGGTTTATGGACCCGTTTCCTTATATTTGATCATGTTGGGAAATAACCTTGTAGTTAACACATGGTAATATTCTCTATATTCTAAGGGCACAAAAAATTAAATTGATATTCTATTAGGATCATACGAAAATAAGACTTACTGCATACTTTAGGTTAAAAACCCTAAAAATTCGCGAGCTTCCTTCAGGCGGATCTTGACGCCCCGGTAATGACGGATCCCTAACAGAATGGGCTGGATTTGACGACAGGCTCTTGCTGCATACTCCATCATCATGGAGATGCACTCAGGTAACAGAAAGGATGGATTTAATTTATGTTTCTTGTAATCCATACCTAAATAATACAGATTAATAAGTAATTAGAGCTTTTATCCTATTCTATAAATCTATGTGGTCGGCTCAAGATAATGAGCATAGCTATATGAGTAAGGCGGTGTCGCCTCGAGGGCTACGCAACAAAAAGGGCAAACTAGGCACAAGCTGATTGATTTTCTGAGAAGGCATGGACTGGAGCATAGCAGCTCTCAGCCCACGAAAGCGCAGCTTATGGAAATGTGCAGGTTGAATGGCTTAGATCCTAATAGGGCTAATGGTGATCCAGGCATTAAGAAGTTCATATCCGGTCTGAATAAATGTAGCAAAGCTAGCATTGCTGCTGAGAGCTCTATCAGCAATTTAGAAATTGTGGAGGATACTGATACTGAAGATGATATTGAGGAGGAAGTGCACCCTAATCAGGTTTTCTATCCCTAGATCTAATTCCTATTCCAGGCATTCATCCTCCTGCTTGCATTATATTTTGCTCTAATCTAAATACTAGGTATATATCTTTGTAGCATTACATTATTATTCATTGTTCCTTACAATAAATGCTGGTTTTGGATATTTCGGACCCCTGCAAACATGGAGGCTTCACTTATATTGATCCATTTAAATATGTTTTTAGTTAATTTGTGGGTAAAGGGCGAAAAGCCAAGAGAATTCAATGCTTACCTGCTAGTCTACTCACTATTTACCCTTCTTAGGCTAACTAGTGTTTTTGGACCGCAGGTAACCGGATTCTCTTCTCCTACACTACATGCTCGCATGGATGGTTGTGGAATGATGCATTTGAATTGTTGTTGTTGTTATTTGTTGGTTTAGGCTGGTAAGCAAACTATTCTTCTCTAAGATATTCTCAGATCTCTATGCATAAACAAGGGTAAATACAATTTCACTGGTAATTTGCAAGTATTACTATGAATCATATTTTTAAGTTGTATACATTCATTTGCTGCTTTCCTGATGTTCAGATAACTTATATATGAGAAATATTAAATTAGGACTTTAGGCTTATTGCTGTTTATATCTTAAAATATCTTCTCTGCATAATTAATAATTTTACAAGTTTTCTATGATTTAGTTCCCTCATTTTTGACTGATGTTACCATAATTAATGGAGGTTTTTTTTTTTTTTTTTTTTTTTTTTTTTTTTTTAAATAATTTAAATATGAAAAATGTCTTGTGACTTAAGCATTTTGCTGTCATGCTCCTAAGGTTTCATGGTTTTATTAGAAATAAGGCAACATGTATTTTCTCATTTTGCATAGTTTGATTTAGTATTCCCTTGACATTTTTATGGTTTACTTAAATATTTTGGTCTCCAAGGTTCCCTTCTTTAAGGTCTGATAAGTCCAACAATTCTATTTAGTTAGTTGGAATTGTTTGGATGGCTGGGTCAGTCATAAGGGTCTGGTCAGTCTAGTTTATATATTCCCCCACTTCAGATTACTGGTTTTACCGGTTTGGACCTTGGAGACTCTATTTTACTCTATTTTTCTCTATTTTTTCTATTTTTACTCTAATTTTTCAACTTATTTCTATTTAACTAATTTGGTTTTGGCTTTTTAGGAAGCAAATCCTACACTGATTTTTAGGATCCCTGAACACAATCAGGAAGCAAGTAATCAGAACAATTTGGATGGTAGACCCGGATGGAGTTATGGATTGGAGACTTTAGGATATGCAGCTGCTGGAATCCTTGCTCCAAATAAAGCGGTACAGGCAATCATGACCTGCATCAAATCACAAGAGATACATAATCTCCTCATTTGTAAGGAAGGCACACTCAAGGAAGGTGAAATATCTGCAGTTTTGTTTCTTGGCTTCAACAATATGTTGCAATTGGTTTCTAGTTTCAAGGATGCTGATTATGGTCAATGTCATGAGCTGGTGATGAATGCATATAGAGAATTACCTCCGCACATATTGCAAAATGACAAAAAAAGAATTTGCGGTGACACTCTTGCCTTTATTAAGGGACTCACATGCTTAGAGAGGCGTAATTCTCTAAAATATTCTTACCCTCCCAATACTCTGCCTCTTGTTCCGCAGAAAAACTGCTCAAGAAAAGGAGGTGTCACTAGATAATTGTCTGCTTGATATGTCCGGTTGTGGTATTCCAACACCAAAGCCATGGATAAGGATGATTCTAATGCTATTACCAAAGGGAGGAGGACTTATTGATGTAAGAGTTGGAAAAGTACAAAGATAAAAGAACTCAATGCTTCAATTGTGATGACTTTCCCATAATGTCATCTAGGAACATTGAAATACATGGGGAGCAATTCCAACAGGCTTTATGGACCAAGAAATAACTTAGGTGTTATTGCACCCATTTCAAGGAAGCATGGATCAAAGGCGTCATACGCCCGAAAGTGCTTCCGAAGTTGAAAAGCGTAAAAGATGCCTTTGCATTTAACAAGCATATCGTAAAAATTACCTTTTGATATGAAGTTCCCGAAAGCGTAAAATGTCAAATAGGTACAAACCTTTTATACATTGGGCAAAAAGGCCATATGGCGAAGACTGATGAGAAGAGAATCGATTTTTATCTCAAGCGCATATGGAGGACCTACTGCCCTTTCTTAAAATGCAACTGTGATTCAGTCACAGATGAAAAGTGTGTGGATAACATAATGTGGTTTGACCAAGTAGTGTGGTATGTACTGAATAATTTGGAAGTGGTATGGCCGTGATGTAACATTCAAATGGGGTTTGCCTATCTGTCTAGATGGTTGGCTACTGAGCCAATAAGAGGGGTTGTATTGTCCTATATTGGTTATCTTGCTATCAGGGATATGATGTTTAAAATGACACATAAACTGGTTGAGAATGATAAGGTCAATTTCAAACAGCTATATGGTAATTCTAAAGCTGTGGATATCATTGAGAAAACTCTTAAGCCTAGGAAATTTCTCATGGATCATTTACATGACAACAACAGTTTTGGATATGCACAATCCTTTAAAAGAAGAACCAATACTGCTACGGTTACTGGGATTCTGAGGCCACCTAAGCTGAAGAAATGTGTTGGCAATGTTGCTCCTTCTGATATTCAGGCAGTATCGAAAGACAAAGGTACTCTTAACAACAGTTTAATCCTTTAATAGTACTGCTCAAGCTTGGTAAGCATCCTTTATTAGCTTACATCTACTTTTATTCTATGATCTCAGTCGAGATGTATGACTTTCTCTTTTAATATCATTTCCTCTTTATGTTTGGACTATTTGCTGTTTTGAATGCTACTGTTTGTGCTTGCATTGCATAAATCTCCTTATCTGGCCACAGTGCCAACAATATTACTACTTTGGGATGGCTCACACCTCCCTTTTTACTGGCCGATTTATCATTAGACTATCTGCTTTATGCAGATGAAAAGAAGAACTTTGACATCAAATGCTGAAGGTCGGACAAAATTAAAAACCATGAAAGAAAAACTCCAAAGAAAATTTGTACATTTCACATATTTCTCCAAGGTAATTGACAAGATCCAATTTAGCAGTGCCTTCAAAACAGTTTTGGTACGACACTTTGATAACATAGGATATGAAATGTGGGAAAATACCCTCTTTGGCTGGAGATATGACAGTAATCTTAAAGACATGTTCTATAAGCCCAAGAGCATATTCTCTGATATAGGACAGGTACATTGCCCATGTTCTATTCCTAGACTCCAAAAGTTCATTGATCCATGTACAGGACATATAAGAACCACGGATGTGAATATTATTCATAATAAGGGTTTAAGAAATTGGTTTAAGCAAGGGCTTAACTTCATCCCGATAATCCCTTTACATTGGTAAGGTTTAAACTTCGAAATGGAGAAAATTGGAGCAATTCTTTGAGGTGCACAAGGACTCTTTGGATGGGATTGACAAGGAAACTATAGAGAAATGTAAGTCCTGAAATTAGAAAGGAAACAAAATGGCTTGCAAAGTATTTCATACAGAAAATATGGGATCAACAAAAAAGTTTATTCAACATGATGAGGTAGTCATTAGTAACAGCCATTTGGTGACAAACAACTTATATATTTCAGGGGTTGACAAGGCTGCAAACAACCCAGCCTTCATTTGTCCACAACATATCAGGGATGAAGCATCTAAGAGATTATGCAGTAATGATTTCTGCAAGGTTCAGATTGAGCAAACAACACTGATCATACAAATTCAAAATGAATTAGAGGAGCTCATTGGACCAGGATGTACACCCAGCATGGAACTACCTTATCTACTGGGGATATTTAAGGCGCACAAAAAAGAATACAGATGGATAACGAATGCGCATGATACTATCTTCACGGTCATTGCTTCGATCATCACTGCCGGATTAAATCTTATACTTGAACTGTGGCCTTCTATTTGTTACGACAAATGCAAAGCAGCCAACCTTTTTATTAAAGAAAAAATCAAAGCTGCATGGGTGGTTAACTCAGTATATGATGTGGCCTGCAATTTACCAGCTAAAATTCATGATCTTTTTGTGGCAGATATCACGAAATGTTATGAAAACATTCCTTTGGGAGGGGATGATGGCATTGTGGCAGTTATGGAATCAGTAATTAATAGAACATGGATGCATAAGAAAAGGATACATACCGGATATGAGATGTGGTTTTATTTGAGTGATAACTCTAAAGTTACAATGGAATGGAATATCAAAAGACCTGCTGGTGATCATTGGAAAATTATGGATAGGAATTTATTCAGCAAGGTAAACAAATGGTTGCTAAACAATTGTTTTTTATGCATGCACAATGGTATATGGAAGCAAATCAAAGGAATTCCAATGGGTTTCTCAGCTAGTCCAGGTTGGTGCAACCTGTATTTAGCTAATTTTGAACTGAAATTTATCTGCAAGCTGATTGAAATGGGAAATTTAAAGGAGGCAGCAGCCTTCAATAACTCATATAGATACATGGATGATCTTCTATGTATTAATAATCCATATATCAGGAAATTTATTGGTTTGGCGGGAAATGGTGAGCTCTCTGTATAACTTGGAGCACCTTACTATTAAGGAAGAAACCAAATATTGCAAAAGAACAATCCGGGAGTTAGCAGGAGAGCTGACTTTTTGAACATGAGTATTGAAATTATTACCCATGAATTTGGCACATTTAACACGTTCAGGTTTGATAAAAGAAAAAACTTACCATTCTTGGCGATCAGGTTCTCTAGTGCTAGCAGTTGTAGACCGTATATAATGGCCGCCAATATCATCATCTCTCAGGTGCAACCGTACTTATATGTACACAACAATCCTATGAAGGCTGCACAGGACGTTTATGAACTCATCAGGATATTCATCAACAAAGGATTCCAAGAAAAGGATATTTGGCACAGAATTTTGAAGGTCATGCGTGAAGAGAATTTTCCTGGACTCAGATTTGACATCAACACTTTCATATACCAACTTCTTAAATACAGGTAAGCTCACTGATATCCATAATTCTTTTTAGCTTTTATTCTAATTTATATTCAGTTGGCAGGAGGGTCCCTATTGCATAGGGACCCTCCCGTCCCTATGTCTTTAGTCGGATCCCTCTCCGCTTCCCAGAGGGAGGGAGGCATATATATACATATGGATTTTATCCTATTCTAGATGCAATTCCTTTAAGAAAATATAGTTAAATTTTTCGTTGATATGCAATGAGGATCTTTTTTAATCTAAGACATAATGGCTTTAGGTAATGATGGCTGACCCTTGACTCTAATCTCCTAGCTAACAATCAGTATTATTATTATTTATTTAAGCATAAATACATTTGAGTAATAGTGACTTTGATTTGCTAGCTGTAAACAATTAGGCATTATGCCATACTTCCTACCAGATTTGTTATTTACATGCTTTCATACTTTGGTTCTTTAGATAAGTGCAACTACATTTAGTGTCAGACATTTTGATTCTCCCTTTACATGTTGCAGTATATTACCTGTTTTGACCAAGTGGCAAGAAGCCTTGCAAGTATGTCAATTTAAAGTATTGACATTTAAACCGGATACATCTAATGGTTTATGATCACCCTATGGTGCAAGCACAAGAAGCATAGGCCACAAGGAATTTTCCTTAAAAGAAACCCCCTTGGTTAGGTTTATGGACCCGTTTCCTTATATTTGATCATGTTGGGAAATAACCTTGTAGTTAACACATGGTAATATTCTCTATATTCTAAGGGCACAAAAAATTAAATTGATATTCTATTAGGATCATACGAAAATAAGACTTACTGCATACTTTAGGTTAAAAACCCTAAAAATTCGCGAGCTTCCTTCAGGCGGATCTTGACGCCCCTGGTACTGACGGATCCCTAACAGAATGGGCTGGATTTGACGCACAGCTCTTGCTGCATACTCCATCATCATGGAGATGCACTCAGGTAACAGAAAGGATGGATTTAATTTATGTTTCTTGTAATCCATACCTAAATAATACAGATTAATAAGTAATTAGAGCTTTTATCCTATTCTATAAATCTATGTGGTCGGCTCAGTATAATGAGCATAGCTATGAGCAAGGCAGGTCGCCCTGAGGGCGCCTGCAACAAAGGGCAAACTAGGCACAAGCTGATTGATTTTCTGAGAAGGCATGGACTGGAGCATAGCAGCTCTCAGCCCACGAAAGCGCAGCTTATGGAAATGTGCAGGTTGAATGGCTTAGATCCTAATAGGGCTAATGGTGATCCAGGCATTAAGAAGTTCATATCCGGTCTGAATAAATGTAGCAAAGCTAGCATTGCTGCTGAGAGCTCTATCAGCAATTTAGAAATTGTGGAGGATACTGATACTGAAGATGATATTGAGGAGGAAGTGCACCCTAATCAGGTTTTCTATCCCTAGATCTAATTCCTATTCCAGGCATTCATCCTCCTGCTTGCATTATATTTTGCTCTAATCTAAATACTAGGTATATATCTTTTGTAGCATTACATTATTATTCATTGTTCCTTACAATAAATGCTGGTTTTGGATATTTCGGACCCCTGCAAACATGGAGGCTTCACTTATATTGATCCATTTAAATATGTTTTTAGTTAATTTGTGGGTAAAGGGCGAAAAGCCAAGAGAATTCAATGCTTACCTGCTAGTCTACTCACTATTTACCCTTCTTAGGCTAACTAGTGTTTTTTGGACTGCAGGTAACCGGATTCTCTTCTCCTACACTACATGCTCGCATGGATGGTTGTGGAATGATGCATTTGAATTGTTGTTGTTGTTATTTGTTGGTTTAGGCTGGTAAGCAAACTATTCTTCTCTAAGATATTCTCAGATCTCTATGCATAAACAAGGGTAAATACAATTTCACTGGTAATTTGCAAGTATTACTATGAATCATATTTTTAAGTTGTATACATTCATTTGCTGCTTTCCTGATGTTCAGATAACTTATATATGAGAAATATTAAATTAGGACTTTAGGCTTATTGCTGTTTATATCTTAAAATATCTTCTCTGCATAATTAATAATTTTACAAGTTTTCTATGATTTAGTTCCCTCATTTTTGACTGATGTTACCATAATTAATGGAGGTTTTTTTTTTTTTTTTTTTTTTTTTTTTTTTTAATAATTTAAATATGAAAAATGTCTTGTGACTTAAGCATTTTGCTGTCATGCTCCTAAGGTTTCATGGTTTTATTAGAAATAAGGCAACATGTATTTTCTCATTTTGCATAGTTTGATTTAGTATTCCCTTGACATTTTTATGGTTTACTTAAATATTTTGGTCTCCAAGGTTCCCTTCTTTAAAGGTTCGATAAGTCCAACAATTCTATTTAGTTAGTTGGAATTGTTTGGATGGTCGGGTCACCATAAAGGTCCGGGTCACTAGTTTATATATTCCCCCCACTTGATTCTTGGTTTTACTGGGTTTGGACCTTGGAGACTCTATTTTTTCTCTATTTTTCTCTATTTTTCTATTTTTACTCTAATTTTTCAACTTATTTCTATTTAACTAATTTGGTTTTGGCTTTTTAGGAAGCAAATCCTACACTGATTTTTAGGATCCCTGAACACAATCAGGAAGCAAGTAATCAGAACAATTTGGATGGTAGACCCGGATGGAGTTATGGATTGGAGACTTTAGGATATGCAGCTGCTGGAATCCTTGCTCCAAATAAAGCGGTACAGGCAATCATGACCTGCATCAAATCACAAGAGATACATAATCTCCTCATTTGTAAGGAAGGCACACTCAAGGAAGGTGAAATATCTGCAGTTTTGTTTCTTGGCTTCAACAATATGTTGCAATTGGTTTCTAGTTTCAAGGATGCTGATTATGGTCAATGTCATGAGCTGGTGATGAATGCATATAGAGAATTACCTCTGGCACATATTGCAGCTGACAAAAAGAATTTGCAGGACACTCTTGCCTTTATTAAGGGACTCACATGCTTAGAGAGGCAGAATTCTCTAAAATATTCTTACCCTCCCAATACTCGGGACTGTTCCAGAGAAAACTGTTCAAGAAAAGGAGGTGTCACTAGATAATTGTCTGCTTGATATGTCTGAAGTTGTGGTATTCCAACAACGGCCGGTGAAGGATAAGGATGATTCTAATGCTATTACCAGTGAGGAGGACTTATTGACAGAAGAGTTGGAAAAGTACAGTATAAAAGAACTCAATCTGTTCAATTGTGACAGCTTTCCCATAATGTCATCTAGGAACATTGAAATACATGGGGAGCAATTCCAACAGGCTTTATGGACCAGTAATAACTTAGGTGTTATTGCACCCATTTCCAAGGAAGCATGGATCAAGCTGGCACGTCTGAGTGCTTCTGAAGTTGAAAAAGCAGAAAAAGATGCCTTTGCATTTAACAAGCATATCAGAAAAATTACCTTTTGATATGAAGTTCCCCGAGAAAAATGTCAAATAGGTACAGACCTTATACATTGGGCAAAAAGGCCATATGGCGGATCGATGAGAAGAGAATCGATTTTATCTCAAAGCATATGGAGGACCTACTGCCCTTTCTTAAAATGCAACTGTGATTCAGTCACAGATGAAAAGTGTGTGGATAACATAATGTGGTTTGACCAAGTAGTGTGGTATGTACTGAATAATTTGGAAGTGGTATGGCCAGGACAGAACATTCAAATGGGGTTTGCCTATCTGTCTAGATGGTTGGCTACTGAGCCAATAAGAGGGGTTGTATTGTCCTATATTGGTTATCTTGCTATCAGGGATATGATGTTTAAAATGACACATAAACTGGTTGAGAATGATAAGGTCAATTTCAAACAGCTATATGGTAATTCTAAAGCTGTGGATATCATTGAGAAAACTCTTAAGCCTAGGAAATTTCTCATGGATCATTTACATGACAACAACAGTTTTGGATATGCACAATCCTTTAAAAAGAAGAACCAATCTTTCTTTCTGATTCTTGGGATTACGAGGCCACCTAAAATTTGAAGAAATGTGTTGGCAATGTTGCTCCTTCTGATATTCAGGCAGTATCGAAAGACAAAGGTACTCTTAACAACAGTTTAATCCTTTAATAGTACTGCTCAAGCTTGGTAAGCATCCTTTATTAGCTTACATCTACTTTTATTCTATGATCTCAGTCGAGATGTATGACTTTCTCTTTTAATATCATTTCCTCTTTATGTTTGGACTATTTGCTGTTTTGAATGCTACTGTTTGTGCTTGCATTGCATAAATCTCCTTATCTGGCCACAGTGCCAACAATATTACTACTTTGGGATGGCTCACACCTCCCTTTTTACTGGCCGATTTATCATTAGACTATCTGCTTTATGCAGATGAAAAGAAGAACTTTGACATCAAATCTTTGAAGGTCGGACAAAATTAAAACCATGAAAGAAAAACTCCAAAGAAAAAATTTGTACATTTCACATATTTCTCCAAGGTAATTGACAAGATCCAATTTAGCAGTGCCTTCAAAACAGTTTTGGTACGACACTTTGATAACATAGGATATGAAATGTGGGAAAATACCCTCTTTGGCTGGAGATATGACAGTAATCTTAAAGACATGTTCTATAAGCCCAAGAGCATATTCTCTGATATAGGACAGGTACATTGCCCATGTTCTATTCCTAGACTCCAAAAGTTCATTGATCCATGTACAGGACATATAAGAACCACGGATGTGAATATTATTCATAATAAGGGTTTAAGAAATTGGTTTAAGCAAGGGCTTAACTTCATCCCAGATAATCCCTTTACATTGGTAAGGTTTAAACTCGAAATGGAGAAAACAGTGGAGCAATTCTTTGAGGTGCACAAGGACTCTTTGGATGGGATTGACAAGGAAACTATAGAGAAATGTAAGTCTGAAATTAGAAAGGAAACAAAATGGCTTGCAAAGTATTTCATACAGGAAAATATGGGATCAACAAAAAAGTTTATTCAACATGATGAGGTAGTCATTAGTAACAGCATTTGGCTGACAAACAACTTATATATTTCAGGGGTTGACAAGGCTGCAAACAACCCAGCCTTCATTTGTCCACAACATATCAGGGATGAAGCATCTAAGAGATTATGCAGTAATGATTTCTGCAAGGTTCAGATTGAGCAAACAACACTGATCATACAAATTCAAAATGAATTAGAGGAGCTCATTGGACCAGGATGTACACCCAGCATGGAACTACCTTATCTACTGGGGATATTTAAGGCGCACAAAAAAGAATACAGATGGATAACGAATGCGCATGATACTATCTTCACGGTCATTGCTTCCGATCATCACTGCGGATTAAATCTTATACTTGAACTGTGGCCTTCTATTTGTTACGACAAATGCAAAGCAGCCAACCTTTTATTAAAGAAAAAAATCAAAGCTGCATGGGTGGTTAACTTCGAGATATGATGTGGCCCCGCAATTTACCAACTAAAATTCATGATCTTTTTGTGGCGAGATATCACGAAATGTTATGAAAACATTCCTTTGGGAGGGGATGATGGCATTGTGACAGTTATGGAATCAGTAATTAATAGAACATGGATGCATAAGAAAAGGATACATACCGGATATGAGATGTGGTTTTATTTGAGTGATAACTCTAAAGTTACAATGGAATGGAATATCAAAAAAGACCCTTTGGTGATCATTGGAAAATTATGGACAGGAATTTATTCAGCAAGGTAAACAAATGGTTGCTAAACAATTGTTTTTTATGCATGCACAATGGTATATGGAAGCAAATCAAAGGAATTCCAATGGGTTTCTCAGCTAGTCCAGGTTGGTGCAACCTGTATTTAGCTAATTTTGAACTGAAATTTATCACATAAGGCCGATTGAAATGGGAAATTTAAAGGAGGCAGCAGCCTTCAATAACTCATATAGATACATGGATGATCTTCTATGTATTAATAATCCATATATCAGGAAATTTATTGGTTTGGCGGGAAATGGTGAGCTCTCTGTGTATAACTTGGAGCACCTTACTATTAAGGAAGAAACCAAATATTGCAGCAACAATCCGGGAGTTAGCAGGAGAGCTGACTTTTTGAACATGAGTATTGAAATTATTACCCATGAATTTGGCACATTTAACACGTTCAGGTTTGATAAAAGAAAAAACTTACCATTCTTGGCGATCAGGTTCTCTAGTGCTAGCAGTTGTAGACCGTATATAATGGCCGCCAATATCATCATCTCTCAGGTGCAACCGTACTTATATGTACACAACAATCCTATGAAGGCTGCACAGGACGTTTATGAACTCATCAGGATATTCATCAACAAAGGATTCCAAGAAAAGGATATTTGGCACAGAATTTTGAAGGTCATGCGTGAAGAGAATTTTCCTGGACTCAGATTTGACATCAACACTTTCATATACCAACTTCTTAAATACAGGTAAGCTCACTGATATCCATAATTCTTTTTAGCTTTTATTCTAATTTATATTCAGTTGGCAGGAGGGTCCCTATTGCATAGGGACCCTCCCGTCCCTATGTCTTTAGTCGGATCCCTCTGCCTTCCGGTAGGAGGGAGGCATATATATACATATGGATTTTATCCTATTCTAGACAGTCCTTTAAGAAAATATAGTTAAATTTTCGTTGATATGCAATGAGGATCTTTTCAGTCTAAGACATAATGGCTTTAGGTAATGATGGCTGACCCTTGACTCTAATCTCCTAGCTAACAATCAGTATTATTATTATTTATTTAAGCATAAATACATTTGAGTAATAGTGACTTTGATTTGCTAGCTGTAAACAATTAGGCATTATGCCATACTTCCTACCAGATTTGTTATTTACATGCTTTCATACTTTGGTTCTTTAGATAAGTGCAACTACATTTAGTGTCAGACATTTTGATTCTCCCTTTACATGTTGCAGTATATTACCTGTTTTGACCAAGTGGCAAGAAGCCTTGCAAGTATGTCAATTTAAAGTATTGACATTTAAACCGGATACATCTAATGGTTTATGATCACCCTATGGTGCAAGCACAAGAAGCATAGGCCACAAGGAATTTTCCTTAAAAGAAACCCCCTTGGTTAGGTTTATGGACCCGTTTCCTTATATTTGATCATGTTGGGAAATAACCTTGTAGTTAACACATGGTAATATTCTCTATATTCTAAGGGCACAAAAAATTAAATTGATATTCTATTAGGATCATACGAAAATAAGACTTTATCTTGCATACTTTAGGTTAAAAACCCTAAAAAATTCGCGAGCTTCCTTGGTAGGATCTTGGCGCCCCTGGTACTGACGGATCCCTAACAGAATGGGCTGGATTTGACGCACAGCTCTTGCTGCATACTCCATCATCATGGAGATGCACTCAGGTAACAGAAAGGATGGATTTAATTTATGTTTCTTGTAATCCATACCTAAATAATACAGATTAATAAGTAATTAGAGCTTTTATCCTATTCTATAAATCTATGTGGTCGGCTTTCGATTATAATGAGCATAGCTATGAAACAAGGCGGAGAATCGCCGAGGGCTACAACAAAAAGGCAAACTAGGCACAAAGGCGATTGATTTTCTCGAGAAGGCATGGATACGGAGCATAGCGACTCATTACCTAAAGCGCGGCTTATGGAAATGTCTTGAGTTGAATGGCTTAGATCCTAATAGGGCTAATGGTGATCCAGGCATTAAGAAGTTCATATCCGGTCTGAATAAATGTAGCAAAGCTAGCATTGCTGCTGAGAGCTCTATCAGCAATTTAGAAATTGTGGAGGATACTGATACTGAAGATGATATTGAGGAGGAAGTGCACCCTAATCAGGTTTTCTATCCCTAGATCTAATTCCTATTCCAGGCATTCATCCTCCTGCTTGCATTATATTTTGCTCTAATCTAAATACTAGGTATATATCTTTTGTAGCATTACATTATTATTCATTGTTCCTTACAATAAATGCTGGTTTTGGATATTTCGGACCCCTGCAAACATGGAGGCTTCACTTATATTGATCCATTTAAATATGTTTTTAGTTAATTTGTGGGTAAAGGGCGAAAAGCCAAGAGAATTCAATGCTTACCTGCTAGTCTACTCACTATTTACCCTTCTTAGGCTAACTAGTGTTTTTTGGACTGCAGGTAACCGGATTCTCTTCTCCTACACTACATGCTCGCATGGATGGTTGTGGAATGATGCATTTGAATTGTTGTTGTTGTTATTTGTTGGTTTAATGGTAAGCAAACTATTCTTCTCTAAGATATTCTCAGGATCTCTATGCATAAACAAGGGTAAATACAATTTCAATCGGTAATTTGCAAGTATTACTATGAATCATATTTTTAAGTTGTATACATTCATTTCTTTGCTTTCGATGTTCGGATAACTTATATATGAGAAATATTAAATTAGGACTTTAGGCTTATTCTTTTTTTATATCTTAAAATATCTTCTCTGCATAATTAATAATTTTACAAGTTTTCTATGATTTAGTTCCCTCATTTTTTACTGATGTTACCATAATTAATGGATGTTTTTTTTTAAATAATTTAAATATGAAAAATGTCTTGTGACTTAAGCATTTTGCTGTCATGCTCCTAAGGTTTCATGGTTTTATTAGAAATAAGGCAACATGTATTTTCTCATTTTGCATAGTTTGATTTAGTATTCCCTTGACATTTTTATGGTTTACTTAAATATTTTGGTCTCCAAGGTTCCCTTCTTTAAGGTCTGATAAGTCCAACAATTCTATTTAGTTAGTTGGAATTGTTTGGATGGTTTGGGTCGATCATAAGGGTCCTGGTCGGGTCTAGTTTATATATTCCCCACTTGATTCTTGGTTTTTTACTGGGTTTGGACCTTGGAGACTCTATTTTTCTCTATTTTTCTCTATTTTTTCTATTTTTACTCTAATTTTTCAACTTATTTCTATTTAACTAATTTGGTTTTGGCTTTTTAGGAAGCAAATCCTACACTGATTTTTAGGATCCCTGAACACAATCAGGAAGCAAGTAATCAGAACAATTTGGATGGTAGACCCGGATGGAGTTATGGATTGGAGACTTTAGGATATGCAGCTGCTGGAATCCTTGCTCCAAATAAAGCGGTACAGGCAATCATGACCTGCATCAAATCACAAGAGATACATAATCTCCTCATTTGTAAGGAAGGCACACTCAAGGAAGGTGAAATATCTGCAGTTTTGTTTCTTGGCTTCAACAATATGTTGCAATTGGTTTCTAGTTTCAAGGATGCTGATTATGGTCAATGTCATGAGCTGGTGATGAATGCATATAGAGAATTACCTCTGGCACATATTGCAGCTGACAAAAAGAATTTGCAGGACACTCTTGCCTTTATTAAGGGACTCACATGCTTAGAGAGGCAGAATTCTCTAAAATATTCTTACCCTCCCAATACTCGGGCTACTGTTCCAGAGAAAACTGTTCAAGAAAAGGAGGTGTCACTAGATAATTGTCTGTTTGATATGTCTGAAGTTGTGGTATTCCAACAGCCAGCAGCGGATAAGGATGATTCTAATGCTATTACCAGTGAGGAGGACTTATTGACAGAAGAGTTGGAAAAGTACAGTATAAAAGAACTCAATCTGTTCAATTGTGACAGCTTTCCCATAATGTCATCTAGGAACATTGAAATACATGGGGAGCAATTCCAACAGGCTTTATGGACCAGTAATAACTTAGGTGTTATTGCACCCATTTCCAAGGAAGCATGGATCAAGCTGGCACGTCTGAGTGCTTCTGAAGTTGAAAAAGCAGAAAAAGATGCCTTTGCATTTAACAAGCATATCAGAAAAATTACCTTTTGATATGAAGTTCCTGAGCAGAAAATGTCAAATAGGTACAGCCTTATACATTGGGCAAAAAGGCCATATGGCGAAGACTGATGAGAAGAGAATCGATTTTTATCTCAAGCGCATATGGAGGACCTACTGCCCTTTCTTAAAATGCAACTGTGATTCAGTCACAGATGAAAAGTGTGTGGATAACATAATGTGGTTTGACCAAGTAGTGTGGTATGTACTGAATAATTTGGAAGTGGTATGGCCAGGACAGAACATTCAAATGGGGTTTGCCTATCTGTCTAGATGGTTGGCTACTGAGCCAATAAGAGGGGTTGTATTGTCCTATATTGGTTATCTTGCTATCAGGGATATGATGTTTAAAATGACACATAAACTGGTTGAGAATGATAAGGTCAATTTCAAACAGCTATATGGTAATTCTAAAGCTGTGGATATCATTGAGAAAACTCTTAAGCCTAGGAAATTTCTCATGGATCATTTACATGACAACAACAGTTTTGGATATGCACAATCCTTTAAAAGAAGAACCAATACTTTTTCTGATTCTTTGGGATTACGAGGCCACCTAAAATTTGAAGAAATGTGTTGGCAATGTTGCTCCTTCTGATATTCAGGCAGTATCGAAAGACAAAGGTACTCTTAACAACAGTTTAATCCTTTAATAGTACTGCTCAAGCTTGGTAAGCATCCTTTATTAGCTTACATCTACTTTTATTCTATGATCTCAGTCGAGATGTATGACTTTCTCTTTTAATATCATTTCCTCTTTATGTTTGGACTATTTGCTGTTTTGAATGCTACTGTTTGTGCTTGCATTGCATAAATCTCCTTATCTGGCCACAGTGCCAACAATATTACTACTTTGGGATGGCTCACACCTCCCTTTTTACTGGCCGATTTATCATTAGACTATCTGCTTTATGCAGATGAAAAGAAGAACTTTGACATCAAATGCTGAAGGTCGGACAAAATTAAAAACCATGAAAGAAAAACTCCAAAGAAAATTTGTACATTTCACATATTTCTCCAAGGTAATTGACAAGATCCAATTTAGCAGTGCCTTCAAAACAGTTTTGGTACGACACTTTGATAACATAGGATATGAAATGTGGGAAAATACCCTCTTTGGCTGGAGATATGACAGTAATCTTAAAGACATGTTCTATAAGCCCAAGAGCATATTCTCTGATATAGGACAGGTACATTGCCCATGTTCTATTCCTAGACTCCAAAAGTTCATTGATCCATGTACAGGACATATAAGAACCACGGATGTGAATATTATTCATAATAAGGGTTTAAGAAATTGGTTTAAGCAAGGGCTTAACTTCATCCCAGATAATCCCTTTACATTGGTAAGGTTTAAACTCGAAATGGAGAAAACAGTGGAGCAATTCTTTGAGGTGCACAAGGACTCTTTGGATGGGATTGACAAAGGAAACTATAGAGAAATGTAAGTCTGAAATTAGAAAGGAAACAAAATGGCTTGCAAAGTATTTCATACAGGAAAATATGGGATCAACAAAAAAGTTTATTCAACATGATGAGGTAGTCATTAGTAACAGCATTTGGCTGACAAACAACTTATATATTTCAGGGGTTGACAAGGCTGCAAACAACCCAGCCTTCATTTGTCCACAACATATCAGGGATGAAGCATCTAAGAGATTATGCAGTAATGATTTCTGCAAGGTTCAGATTGAGCAAACAACACTGATCATACAAATTCAAAATGAATTAGAGGAGCTCATTGGACCAGGATGTACACCCAGCATGGAACTACCTTATCTACTGGGGATATTTAAGGCGCACAAAAAAGAATACAGATGGATAACGAATGCGCATGATACTATCTTCACGGTCATTGCTTCGATCATCACTGCCGGATTAAATCTTATACTTGAACTGTGGCCTTCTATTTGTTACGACAAATGCAAAGCAGCCAACCTTTTTATTAAAGAAAAAATCAAAGCTGCATGGGTGGTTAACTCAGTATATGATGTGGCCTGCAATTTACCAGCTAAAATTCATGATCTTTTTGTGGCAGATATCACGAAATGTTATGAAAACATTCCTTTGGGAGGGGATGATGGCATTGTGGCAGTTATGGAATCAGTAATTAATAGAACATGGATGCATAAGAAAAGGATACATACCGGATATGAGATGTGGTTTTATTTGAGTGATAACTCTAAAGTTACAATGGAATGGAATATCAAAAGACCTGCTGGTGATCATTGGAAAATTATGGACAGGAATTTATTCAGCAAGGTAAACAAATGGTTGCTAAACAATTGTTTTTTATGCATGCACAATGGTATATGGAAGCAAATCAAAGGAATTCCAATGGGTTTCTCAGCTAGTCCAGGTTGGTGCAACCTGTATTTAGCTAATTTTGAACTGAAATTTATCTGCAAGCTGATTGAAATGGGAAATTTAAAGGAGGCAGCAGCCTTCAATAACTCATATAGATACATGGATGATCTTCTATGTATTAATAATCCATATATCAGGAAATTTATTGGTTTGGCGGGAAATGGTGAGCTCTCTGTGTATAACTTGGAGCACCTTACTATTAAGGAAGAAACCAAATATTGCAGCAACAATCCGGGAGTTAGCAGGAGAGCTGACTTTTTGAACATGAGTATTGAAATTATTACCCATGAATTTGGCACATTTAACACGTTCAGGTTTGATAAAAGAAAAAACTTACCATTCTTGGCGATCAGGTTCTCTAGTGCTAGCAGTTGTAGGCCAGTATATAATGGCCGCCAATATCATCATCTCTCAGGTGCAACCGTACTTATATGTACACAACAATCCTATGAAGGCTGCACAGGACGTTTATGAACTCATCAGGATATTCATCAACAAAGGATTCCAAGAAAAGGATATTTGGCACAGAATTTTGAAGGTCATGCGTGAAGAGAATTTTCTGGACTCGGTTTGACATCAACACTTTCATATACCAACTTCTTAAATCTGGGTAAGCTCACCGATATCCATAATTCTTTTTTAGCTTTTATTCTAATTTATATTAGGTTGGCGGGAGGGTCCCTATTGCATAGGGACCCTCCCGTCCCTATGTCTTTAGTCGGATCCCTCTGCCTTCCTGTAGGAGGGAGGCATATATATACATATGGATTTTATCCTATTCTAGACAGTCCTTTAAGAAAATATAGTTAAATTTTCGTTGATATGCAATGAGGATCTTTTCGAGTCTAAAGACATAATGGCTTTTAGGTAATGATGGGTGACCCTTGACTCTAATCTCCTAGCTAACAATCGATTATTATTATTATTTATTTAAGCATAAATACATTTGAGTAATAGTGACTTTGATTTGCTAAATTGTAAACAATTAGGCATTATGCCATACTTCCTACCAGTTTGTTATTTACATGCTTTCATACTTTGGTTCTTTAGATAAGTGCAACTACATTTAGTGTCGGACATTTGATTCTCCCTTTACATGTTGCAGTATATTACCTGTTTTGACCAAGTGGCAAGAAGCCTTGCAAGTATGTCAATTTAAAGTATTGACATTTAAACCGGATACATCTAATGGTTTATGATCACCCTATGGTGCAAGCACAAGAAGCATAGGCCACAAGGAATTTTCCTTAAAAAGAAACCCCTTGGTTAGGTTTATGGACCCGTTTCCTTATATTTGATCATGTTGGGAAATAACCTTGTAGTTAACACATGGTAATATTCTCTATATTCTAAGGGCACAAAAAATTAAATTGATATTCTATTAGGATCATACGAAAATAAGACTTACTGCATACTTTAGGTTAAAACCCTAAAAATTAAGGAGCTTCCTTGATGGATCTTGGCGCCCACAATGTTCGACGGATCCCTAACGAGAATGGGCTTTGGATTTGGCCTTACGGCTCTTCTTTGCATACTCCATCATCATGGAGATGCACTTTCGGTAAATGCGAAAGGATGGATTTAATTTATGTTTCTTGTAATCCATACCTAAATATCTGATTAATAAGTAATTAGAGCTTTTATCCTATTCTATAAATCTATGTGGTTCCGGCTCGATTATAATGAGCATAGCTATGAGCAAGGCGGTCATGCACTCGAGGGCGCCACGCAACAAAAGGCAAACTAGGCACAAGGCTGATTGATTTTTTTCGAGAAGGCATGGACCAGCATAGCGACTCAACCTAAAGCGCGACTTATGGAAATGTCTGCTTGAATGGCTTAGATCCTAATAGGGCTAATGGTGATCCGGGCATTAAAAGTTCATATCCGGTCTGAATAAATGTAGCAAAGCTAGCATTCTTTGCCGAGAGCTCTATCGACAATTTAGAAATTGTGGAGGATCACGACATCAAGATGATATTGAGGAGGAAGTGCACCCTAATCGGGTTTTCTATCCCTAGATCTAATTCCTATTCCGGGCATTCATCCTCCGCCTTGCATTATATTTTGCTCTAATCTAAATACTAGGTATATATCTTTTGTAGCATTACATTATTATTCATTGTTCCTTACAATAAATCTTTGGTTTTGGATATTTCGACCCACAAAACATGGAGGCTTCACTTATATTGATCCATTTAAATATGTTTTTAGTTAATTTGTGGGTAAAAGGCTAAAAAGCCAAGAGAATTCAATGCTTACCTAGTCTACTCACTATTTACCCTTCTTAGGCTAACTAGTGTTTTTGAACCGCAGGTGCCTGGATTCTCTTCTCCTACACTACATGCTCGCATGGATGGTTGTGGAATGATGCATTTGAATTGTTGTTGTTGTTATTTGTTGGTTTAAATTTTGGTAAGCAAACTATTCTTCTCTAAGATATTCTCGGATCTCTATGCATAAACAAGGGTAAATACAATTTCACTTTGTAATTTGCAAGTATTACTATGAATCATATTTTTAAGTTGTATACATTCATTTCTTTGCTTTCACGATGTTCGGATAACTTATATATGAGAAATATTAAATTAGGACTTTAGGCTTATTCTTTGTTTATATCTTAAAATATCTTCTCTGCATAATTAATAATTTTACAAGTTTTCTATGATTTAGTTCCCTCATTTTTGACTGATGTTACCATAATTAATGGAGGTTTTTTTTTTTTTTTTTTTTTTTTAAATAATTTAAATATGAAAATGTCTTGTGACTTAAGCATTTTGCTGTCATGCTCCTAAGGTTTCATGGTTTTATTAGAAATAAGGCAACATGTATTTTCTCATTTTGCATAGTTTGATTTAGTATTCCCTTGACATTTTTATGGTTTACTTAAATATTTTGGTCTCCAAGGTTCCCTTCTTTAAGGTCTGATAAGTCCAACAATTCTATTTAGTTAGTTGGAATTGTTTGGATGGCTGGGTCAGTCATAAGGGTCTGGTCAGTCTAGTTTATATATATTATATATATATATATATATATATATACTAGCCAGAACAAATCCTTTTGACTTGCCAAGACATCCAAGCCAACCTTACTAACTAAAAGGCAAGCTGGACTTATCAGACCCCAAAAGGGGAGGCCTTGGAGATTTAAGAATTTAAAATAATGCCAAGGTGCATCACCTTTAAACTGAATTAAAAATTTACAGCCTAGGGCCGCTTTACCATTTAATGCAGCTACAAATGTTATACGAACAATGAGATGCAAACTAGAGCAATTTAAACTGAAACTTACACAAGATACTTAATGAAAGTGAAAAAAGCAACCTGTAGAACCAAATGAACTAAGGATTTGAACCATGCAATAATACATCTTTTACAACCTCGGGTCTGATATGAAAAAAGATACCCAAGAACCTCTGGAAACTTTGAAGAATCGGAAAAGCAAACATGCCGACTGCAATGTAGAGAACACAAATTTAATGCAAGGAATAATAAACTATGATTGCTCAATCAATAATTTAAAGATCACATAATCATGTCAAACGTAATTTACCATTATAAGGAAAACATGGACCATGATTTAATGCAACTCAATCATACCATTAAATTCTTGGAATATGAGAAAAACATGTGGGGAATAAGCTTAAAGAATCAGATGCTTGGACATGCCAACATTTAATCATGAGTTATACATTGCACAAAACTAGATTGAAATGTCATAAGCTGACACCAAAACATCAGTCGCATAGGAATTTCCTTTTGTAAAAGTAAAGGACCATATTTACCACATGACAATCATCCGAGCAGCTGCTTAATCCAGCATAATAAACTTACAATGTATGGATCAACAAAAAATATGTTCAAGTTGTGTTCATAAGCACGAAACAATCCACGAGAATGCACAATGCCTGAAAACCACAAAGCATGGGAGAAGGAGTTCGGTTACCTGCAGCAAAGAAGCATACATTAGCCTAAGAAGGGTAATAATGCCTATGCTAGCAGGTAAGCTATGAACAACCTTGGCCTTTCGGCCCTTTACCCATAAATTAAAAGAATTACTTAGTGTACAGCAGTTCACAAAATTACAGCAGAATTAAGAACAGTGCCTTATAAACTTAATAGAGATCCTCATTATATTAGCTTAATTCACTTGTTTGTTGAAGCCACCAAGTGGAAAACGAGAGCCAAACTGGGTAGACTATGCCAAGAGCAACTAAAGCAATACATAAATAGCTTTGCAGGCATGAAGATGGAGTATGATAATCCTGTGCCCTGGAATATGCAGCATTGGGAGTGTACATGAAGCCTTCAGATGCCTACAAGACAGGACAAATTATTAACTACTTTAATGGCCTTAGCTTCATAGGTTATAGCGTGCATCAGCAGTGCCCAACCAAACTACAATGATTCAGGAAACTAAGGAAGGAACAAACAATAAGGTTACCATGCGTATTTAAATATAAGTTGACTGCCAGATAGGACAACTCTCTACTAGGTTCAGAGGTTCCAAAGAGACATAAAACAAAGCCATAACACAGGCCAACAGTCTACACTAGTAGATTATAAGAAATAACTGCAGGATCCAGCCCCATGGGTATAATAGAACGAATAGTAAGCCAATAATACATTATGTAGAACCAACTGCAGAAATGGTTAACCATCTATTAAACATGTGTAATCAGACTAGATACCACTTATATAACATCAACAGCATTCTGCCTCAGATCTAAGATAACATCAATGAGGGCAATAGATTGAAGAAACTGAAAATCCAATGCCAGAACTAGCAAATTGGTGAACCATGGTCAAGATCATACTTCTGAGCAAAGACTGCAATACAAGGGATCCATACAAAAAAGAAAATATGCAGATGTAAGCAAACAGAAGGACAATAATGGCAAACAGCAGAAGTACACAACTATCTGCAATACAATCACAGCCATAAAATTATGCTAAGGCAGAAACAATATTCCCTAAATCTTCAAGAATTTAAGCACAATTTAAAACCTGATTTGGCTGGATGTCTTCATTATCAGAATCTTCATCTTCATCAGAATTAGATAGGGCAATAACCTCAGTAATGCTAGTGGATGCCCCCAAGGCTTTTGCACCGTTGTTGGCATTCACCTGCCCAGGTATAAATCTCAGAATGCCAGGATCGTTCTTGTCCTTGTTGGGATCCAGCCCATGTTGCTTGCACAAATCCAGCAGCTGTGCCTTTGATGGCTGAGTGCTGCCATGCTCTAAGCCATTTTTTCTAAGCAATTCAATCAACTTGTATCTAGTGCAACCCTTATTGTGGGCGCCTTCAGGCCTGCCTGCCTCGCTCATGTCTCAAAGGAAATGCGGATTGTCCAGCACCCATATCCATTATTTATAGTGACCTTAGCCCTATATTAGCATAAATCATTTTTGCTTAAGCTAAAGCCCTGGTTATCATTGGGTAACAAGAAACTATTCACACAGAGCAGGTAGTTAGTTACCTGGACACATCAGACAAAAGGTTCGTATGCATCAAATCGCTCCCAGAGCGTATTTACATCAGCAAAATAGACTAACGGTCTTGCCTTTCAGCATCATCTACGACGGAGTGATCGCATAACCAGAGTGCCTGCCGCCGGCTAGGGTTTCGTTTAGGTTAAAACCAGCTCATGTCGATCTGTTGAAGCCGATCCAACTTGGAATATTGTAAATGTCAAAAAAAATTAATATTATTCCTATGGTAAACCTGCTTTTATTTATTTTACCCATTATAATGGTTAGAGCAAAACCCCAACTCATATATCCCACAACAAGTCTTTTGGCCATCAATGCCCCATCCCTTAGATGCTCGTATGCAAAATACCAGTAGTAACACGACCACACACAAGTGTGCGATAGATATAAATAGAAAAGAAGCAAAGGCAACCTACAACTGGGTAAAAACAAGAGCATAACAAAAATTATCATAATTCATACCTTCACTGCATAATACTGCATAATATGCATATATTGTTCCAGACTTCCCATGTTACATTTAGCATGTCCATCAGGGGGATGATCTGCCCTACACTCACAATTGTGTAAAAACGCAACCACAATTATCCATACGACACCAAAAAGTAAGGATAGAAATTCGTTAATTAAACCATAAAGGTCATACCCAATATCATACCATTAGCCAAGTAAATATCACAGATTGTCTATCTTATCATATAGTCCCTAGTAAACCACTGCAAATTTGAGTAAATCAATAATGGCAGTCATCCCAACAAACATGATGGTGGAAATATCATTGGCATTTGTATGCCACCAAGTAAAGGTAAAAGAAGATAATAAGCCAACAAAGTTAATACCCTTGTGCACCATGGACAAGCACTGACCCAGTTTACAGGTCCAGCAAGCATAAAAGGATCAATGAAAACGTAGATGCTTGTTACCAAACAAATTTTACAAACTGCCATAAGTCTAATATAGCGATAGTTCACAATAGCACACCCGTCCCGCCAATTGACCCCATGACATCACCATGTCCAAAGTCTATGTTATCCAACTATGTATCCTAATCCCAAATACCACTTCAAGTCACTATGCATCATATTCAGTTTAAGGTGAGAATCTGGATAGAGGTGAGAAGGTGTTTATGAACAAGACCCCTTTGAATTAAACTTAGAATCATAGGTCAAACTTGGAGTTTAACATTAGAAAGGAAATCACTAAGATAGAGCCTAGAATACGAAAAATCCAAAATGGAGAAGAGAATGGTAAATAAAATTGCCAAACATCAGCGTATTAATGCAAAAAGCATACCAATTCTCAGGCATAACAAAAGCTTACCAATTCCTCGGGCATAACAAAGACTTAGGAAATTTAACATACCCAATACGTAGGCATAACAAAAGCTATATTTATATATACCTCCCTCCCAACTGGGAAGGCAGAGATAGGTCCCATATAATGCATAAGGATTTGGAGGGTCCCTATGCCATAGGGACCCCCATGCCAACTAAATTTAATTGATGCTTTTAAAAGGAACCAAACATTACACCAAGTAAAATACCTGAGTATGTACAGATTGATGTAAAACTTGAGCACATGGAAATTCTCATTATGAAGGCCCATGAGAACATTTTGCCACATATCCTCCTTGGAAGACACTTTTGTTACAACCATTTTTGTGGGTTTAGAAATGTTCCATTCTTCAGAGATAATCATGTTCCTTGATCTCTTTAGACAAGATCTATCTTTGAGAGAAGGCCAAGAAAGATTTTGGATAAATCCAAGAGGGAGTAAAATCTGAGGCCAAATATATAATATGTAGTTTGCACAATGAGCCAAAAGTTAAAAGCAGTTTCCATAATATAGAGATAAATTTGATTTCATACTATTAAAACAATAGTTAAGTTACATACCAAGAGTTACGTTTGTGTACTACATACCAATAACAACTTCATCGATATATTCGAAAAATTTGCTTTGGATGGAATCGGAATAAGTAGCATAATAACGGGGGTTCGAGGGGATTTCATATGGATGTTAAAATGACAATTCTTAGAACCATAGGCCATATATTCCTAAGATAATTGAATGGGTTGTTATTAAAAAAAAAAAAAAAAAAAAACATAGACTCAAGATAGAAAATAGTTACATGAGCTCATAGAGAAATGTTGGTTAATGTAGACTTATCGGATATGGAGTTTTTTTGGTAGAGGTTCAAGACCCAGTTTACATCTTCTAAATCCGGATGGCCGTATAGAGTCTCGATATCGCATCAAAACCTTAGGCAAACTCGTATTTGACATTTCAAAATCATAGGAAACCCCATCATAATCGAAAGCATAAAGCGAAAACGAGAGGCACCAGGGCTCCAACATACAATATGGGCGTGGGATCGCCAACGATCGTGGTAGTTCGAGGGGAATAAGTAGCATAATAACAGGGGGTTCCAGGGGGATTTCATATGGATGTTAAAATGACAATTCTTAGAACCATAGGCCATATATTCCTAAGATAATTGAATGGGTTGTTATTAAAAAAAAAAAAAAAAAAAAACATAGACTCAAGATAGAAAATAGTTACATGAGCTCATAGAGAAATGTTGGTTAATGTAGACTTATCAGGATATGGAGTTTTTTGTAGAGGTTCAAGACCCCGTATTACATCTTCTAAATCCGTATACAAAGCCGTATAGAGTCTCGATATCGCATCAAAACCTTAGGCAAACTCGTATTTGACATTTCAAAATCATAGGAAACCCCATCATAACTGAGCATAAGCGAAACGAGAGGCACCCAGAGGCTCCAACATACAATATGGGCCGTAGGATCGACAGATCCAACGACTGTGGTAGTTCAGGGTGCACCCAGTTTAGAATAAGTAGCATAATAACAGGGGGTTCCAGGGGGATTTCATATGGATGTTAAAATGACAATTCTTAGAACCATAGGCCATATATTCCTAAGATAATTGAATGGGTTGTTATTAAAAAAAAAAAAAAAAAAAAAAAAAAAAACATAGACTCAAGATAGAAAATAGTTACATGAGCTCATAGAGAAATGTTGGTTAATGTAGACTTATCAGGATATGGAGTTTTTTTGGTAGAGGTTCAAGACCCCGTATTACATCTTCTAAATCCGTATACAAAGCCGTATAGAGTCTCGATATCGCATCAAAACCTTAGGCAAACTCGTATTTGACATTTCAAAATCATAGGAAGCGAAACGAGAGGCACCCTGAGGCTCCAACATACAATATGGGCCGTAGGATCGGCGCATCCAACGACCGTGGTGTTCGTGGTGCACCCAGTTTAGAATAAGTAGCATAATAACGGGGGGGTTCGGGGGATTTCATATGGTTGTTAAAATTACAATTCTTATAACCATAGGCCATATATTCCTAATATAATTTAATGGGTTGTTATTAAAAAAAAAAAAAAAAAAAAAAAAAAAAAACATAGACTCAAGATAGAAAATAGTTACATGAGCTCATAGAGAAATGTTGGTTAATGTAGACTTATCAGGATATGGAGTTTTTTTGGTAGAGGTTCAAGACCCCGTATTACATCTTCTAAATCCGTATACAAAGCCGTATAGAGTCTCGATATCGCATCAAAACCTTAGGCAAACTCGTATTTGACATTTCAAAATCATAGGAAACCCCATCATAACTGAGCATAAGCGAAACGAGAGGCACCCAGAGGCTCCAACATACAATATGGGCCGTAGGATCGACAGATCCAACGACTGTGGTAGTTCAGGGTGCACCCAGTTTAGAATAAGTAGCATAATAACAGGGGGTTCCAGGGGGATTTCATATGGATTTTAAAATTACAAATCTTATAACCATAGGCCATATATTCCTAATATAATTTAATGGGTTGTTATTAAAAAAAAAAAAAAAAAAAAAAAAAAAAACATAGACTCAAGATAGAAAATAGTTACATGAGCTCATAGAGAAATGTTGGTTAATGTAGACTTATCAGGATATGGAGTTTTTTTGGTAGAGGTTCAAGACCCCGTATTACATCTTCTAAATCCGTATACAAAGCCGTATAGAGTCTCGATATCGCATCAAAACCTTAGGCAAACTCGTATTTGACATTTCAAAATCATAGGAAACCCCATCATAATCGAGCATAAAACGAAACGAGAGGCACCCTGAGGCTCCAACATACAATATGGGCCGTAGGATCGACAGATCCAACGACTGTGGTAGTTCAGGGTGCACCCAGTTTAGAATAAGTAGCATAATAATGAGGGGTTCGTGGGGATTTCATATGGATGTTAAAATTACAATTCTTAGAACCATAGGCCATATATTCCTAATATAATTTAATGGGTTGTTATTAAAAAAAAAAAAAAAAATAAAAAAAAAAACATAGACTCAAGATAGAAAATAGTTACATGAGCTCATAGAGAAATGTTGGTTAATGTAGACTTATCCCGATATGGAGTTTTTTGGTAGAGGTTCAAGACCCAGATTACATCTTCTAAATCCGTATACAAAGCCGATAGAGTCTCGATATCGCGATCAAAACCTTAGGCAAACTCTCCAGATTTGACATTTCAAAATCATAGGAAACCCCATCATAATCGAGCATAAGCGAAACGAGAGGCACCCGAGGCTCCAACATACAATATGGGCCGTGGGGATCGGCAGATCCAACGACCGTGGTAGTTCGTGGTGCACCCAGGTTTAGAATAAGTAGCATAATAACAGGGGGTTCGGGGGATTTCATATGGATGTTAAAATGACAATTCTTAGAACCATAGGCCATATATTCCTAAGATAATTGAATGGGTTGTTATTAAAAAAAAAAAAAAAAGAAAAAAAAAACATAGACTCAAGATAGAAAATAGTTACATGAGCTCATAGAGAAATGTTGGTTAATGTAGACTTATCGATATGGAGTTTTTTTGGTAGAGGTTCAAGACCCCAGATTACATCTTCTAAACCGTATACAAAGTAGATAGAGTCTCCGATATCGCATCAAAACCTTAGGCAAACTCGTATTTGACATTTCAAAATCATAGGAAACCCCATCATAATCGAGCATAAAAAGAAAAGCGAGAGCACCGGAGGCTCCAACATACAATATGGGCAAAATCAACGACCCGTAGTAGTTCGAGGGTGCACCCAGGTTTAGAATAAGTAGCATAATAACAGGGGGTTCAGGGGGGATTTCATATGGATGTTAAAATGACAATTCTTAGAACCATAGGCCATATATTCCTAAGATAATTGAATGGGTTGTTATTAAAAAAAAAAAAAAAAAAACAAAAAAAAAACATAGACTCAAGATAGAAAATAGTTACATGAGCTCATAGAGAAATGTTGGTTAATGTAGACTTATCGGGATATGGAGTTTTTTTTGGTAGAGGTTCAAGACCCCAGATACATCTTCTAAATCCATTATACAAAGCCATTATAGAGTCTCGATATCGTGATCAAAACCTTAGGCAAACTCGTATTTGACATTTCAAAATCATAGGAAACCCCATCATAATAAACCATGAAAGCATAAAAGCGAAACGAGAGGCACCAGAGGCTCAACATACAATATGGGCGTAGGGATCGGCGGATCGATGATCCAACGATGGTAGTTCGTGGTGCACCCAGTTTAGAATAAGTAGCATAATAACGGGGTTCCGGGGGATTTCATATGGATGTTAAAATGACAATTCTTAGAACCATAGGCCATATATTCCCTAAGATAATTGAATGGGTTGTTATTAAAAAAAAAAAAAAAAAAAAAAAAAAACATAGACTCAAGATAGAAAATAGTTACATGAGCTCATAGAGAAATGTTGGTTAATGTAGACTTATCAGGATATGGAGTTTTTTGGTAGAGGTTCAAGACCCCCGTATTACATCTTCTAAATCCGTTATACAAAGCCGTGATAGAGTCTCGAGTCACGCATCAAAACCTTAGGCAAACTCGTATTTGACATTTCAAAATCATAGGAAACCCCATCATAACAAATAAAAGCGAAACGAGAGGCACCAGGCTCCAACATACAATATGGGCCGTAGGATCGGCGCATCCAACGACCGTAGTAGTTCCACCCGGTTTAGAATAAGTAGCATAATAACGGGGGTTCGGGGGGATTTCATATGGATGTTAAAATGACAATTCTTAGAACCATAGGCCATATATTCCTAAGATAATTGAATGGGTTGTTATTAAAAAAAAAAAAAAAAAAAAAACATAGACTCAAGATAGAAAATAGTTACATGAGCTCATAGAGAAATGTTGGTTAATGTAGACTTATCGGGATATGGAGTTTTTGGTAGAGGTTCAAGACCCCTTATTACATCTTCTAAATCCAGTATACAAAGTCGTATAGAGTCTCGATATCGCATCAAAACCTTAGGCAAACTCGTATTTGACATTTCAAAATCATAGGAAACCCCATCATAACTGAGCATAAGCGAAACGAGAGGCACCCAGAGGCTCCAACATACAATATGGGCCGTAGGATCGACAGATCCAACGACTGTGGTAGTTCAGGGTGCACCCAGTTTAGAATAAGTAGCATAATAAGCACATAGAAGAACTGCCTTCCTGTAGCCAAATGCCATTAGATATAATTCCAAATAGGAACTCATGAGATGAACGACAAAATATAATTCCAAATTGGAAACTTAGAACTCGTGACATTGAACGACAAACTATCTCCAAGGCCCACTCTGGTAAAACCAGAGATCTGAAATCGGGTATATATACTAGCCAGAACAAATCCTTTTGACTTGCCAAGACATCCAAGCCAACCTTACTAACTAAAAGGCAAGCTGGACTTATCAGACCCCAAAAGGGGAGGCCTTGGAGATTTAAGAATTTAAAATAATGCCAAGGTGCATCACCTTTAAACCGAATTAAAATTTACGACCTAGGGCAGCTTTTACCATTTAATGCGCCTACAAATGTTATCACTAACAATGAGATGCAAACTAGAGCAATTTAAACTGAAACTTACACAAGATACTTAATGAAAGTGAAAAAACAACCTCAGAGAACCAAATGAACTAAGGATTTGAACCATGCAATAATACATCTTTTACAACCTCGGTGCGATATGAAAAAAGATACCCAAGAACCTCTGGAAACTTTGAAGAATCGTAAAAGCAAACATGCCGGACCGCAATGTAGAGAACACAAATTTAATGCAAGGAATAATAAACTATGATTGCTCAATCAATAATTTAAAGATCACATAATCATGTCAAACGTAATTTACCATTATAAGGAAAACATGGACCATGATTTAATGCAACTCAATCATACCATTAAATTCTTGGAATATGAGAAAACATGTGGGGAATAAGCTTAAAGAATCAGATGCTTGGACATGCCAACATTTAATCATGAGTTATACATTGCACAAAACTAGATTGAAATGTCATAAGTGACACCAAAACATCGGTCGCATAGGAATTTCCTTTTTGTAAAAGTAAAGGACCATATTTACCACATGACAATCATCCGAAAAATTGCTTAATCCAAAGATAATAAACTTACAATGTATGGATCAACAAAAAATATGTTCAAGTTGTGTTCATAAGCAATTTAAACAATCCACGAGAATGCACAATGCCCGAAAACCACAAAGCATGGGAGAAGGAGTTCTTAGCACTGCAGCAAAGAAGCATACATTAGCCTAAGAAGGGTAATAATGCCTATGCTAGCGAGGTAAGCTATGAATTCACCTTGGCCTTTCGCCCTTTACCCATAAATTAAAAGAATTACTTAGTGTACACAGTTCACAAAATTACAAAGAGAATTAAACGATTCCCTTATAAACTTAATAGAGATCCTCATTATATTAGCTTAATTCACTTGTTTGTTGAAGCCACCAAGTGGAAAACGAGAGCCAAAAACTGGGTAGACTATGCCAAGAGCAACTAAAGCAATACATAAATAGCTTTGGGGCATGAAGATGGAGTATGATAATCCTGCGGCCCTGGAATATGCAAAGATTGGGAGTGTACATGAAGCCTTGAGATGCCTACAAGACAGACAAATTATTAACTACTTTAATGGCCTTAGCTTCATAGGTTATAGCGTGCATCGCCAGTGCCCAACCAAACTACAATGATTCCGAAACTAAGGAAGGAACAAACAATAAGGTTACCATGCGTATTTAAATATAAGTTGACTGCCGGATAGGACAACTCTCTACTAGGTTCGAGGTTCCAAAGAGACATAAAACAAAGCCATAACATTGTGCCAAATTTCTACACTAGTAGATTATAAGAAATAACTCGCAGGATCCAGCCCCATGGGTATAATAGAGAACGAATAGTAAGCCAATAATACATTATGTAGAACCAACCTAAAAATGGTTAACCATCTATTAAACATGTGTAATCGGACTAGATACCACTTATATAACATCAATGAGGGCAATAGATTGAAGAAACTGAAAATCCAATGCCGTAACTAGCAAATTGGTGAACCATGGTCAAGATCATACTTGAGCAAAGACGCAATACAAGGGATCCATACAAAAAGAAAATATGCAGATGTAAGCAAAAAGGATGGACAATAATGGCAAACAGCAGAAGTACACAACTATCTCGCAATACAATCACACCATAAAATTATGCTAAAAAGGCGAAAACAATATTCCCTAAATCTTCAAGAATTTAAGCACAATTTAAAACCCGATTTGGTCGGATGTCTTCATTATCGGAATCTTCATCTTCATCAAATTAGATAGGGCAATAACCTCCTCGCATGCTAGTGGATGCCCCCAAGGCTTTTGCTGCAGTTGTTGGCATTCACACGCCTGGTATAAATCTCGAATGCCGGGATCGTTCTTGTCCTTGTTGGGATCCGGCCATGTTGCTTGCACAAATCCAAAGAATTGTGCCTTTGATGGTCGAAAGTGCTGCCATGCTCTAAGCCATTTTTTCTAAGCAATTCAATCAACTTGTATCTAGTGCAACCCTTTATTGTGGGCCTTCAGCCCTGCCCTTTTGCCTAAACTCATGTCTCAAAGGAAATGCGGATTGTCCAAAGACACCATATCCATTATTTATAGTGACCTTAGCCCTATATTAGCATAAATCATTTTTGCTTAAGCTAAAGCCCCGGTTATCATTGGGTAACAAGAAACTATTCACACAGGAAAGGTGGTTAGTTACCCGGACACATCGGACAAAAGGTTAAGTATGCATCAAATCGCTCCCAGAGGCGTATTTACATCAACAAAATAGACTAACTCTTGCCTTTCAAAGATCATCTACTGACGGAGTGATCGCGATAACAGAAAGTCGCCGCCCGGCTGAGGTTTTCGTTGGGGTTAAAACCAGCTCATGTCGATCTATTGAAGCCGATCCAACTTGGAATATTGTAAATGTCAAAAAATTAATATTATTCCTATGGTAAACTCGCTTTTATTTATTTTACCCATTATAATGGTTAGAGCAAAACCCCAACTCATATATCCCACAACAAGTCTTTTTGGCCATCAATGCCCCATCCCTTAGATGCTCATTATGCAAATACCAAGAGTAACGACCACACACAAGTGTGCGATAGATATAAATAGAAAAGAAGCAAAGGCAACCTACAACCGGGTAAAACAAGAGCATAACAAAAATTATCATAATTCATACCTTCATCAGATAATACCGCATAATATGCATATATTGTTCCGGACTTCCCATGTTACATTTAGCATGTCCATCGTGGGGATGATCGCCCTACACTCACAATTGTGTAAAAACGCAAACCACAATTATCCATACGACACCAAAAAAGTAAGGATAGAAATTCGTTAATTAAACCATAAAGGTCATACCCAATATCATACCATTAGCCAAGTAAATATCAATGATTGTCTATCTTATCATATAGTCCCTAGTAAACCACCGCAAATTTGAGTAAATCAATAATGGCAGTCATCCCAACAAACATGATGGTGGAAATATCATTGGCATTTGTATGCCACCAAGTAAAGGTAAAAGAAGATAATAAGCCAACAAAGTTAATACCCTTGTGCACCATGGACAAGCACACGTAACCAGTTCTGAGTCCGGCAAGCATAAAAGGATCAATGAAAACGTAGATGCTTGTTACCAAACAAATTTTACAAACCGCCATAAGTCTAATATAGCGATAGTTCACAATAGCACACCCCTGCCCCGCAATTGACCCCATGACATCACCATGTCCAAAGTCTATGTTATCCAACTATGTATCCTAATCCCAAATACCACTTCAAGTCACTATGCATCATATTCGGTTTAAGGTGAGAATCGGATAGAGGTGAGAAGGTGTTTATGAACAAGACCCCTTTGAATTAAACTTAGAATCATAGGTCAAACTTGGAGTTTAACATTAGAAAGGAAATCACTAAGATAGAGCCTAGAATACGAAAAAATCCGAAATGAGAAGAGAATGGTAAATAAAATTGCCAAACATCAGTAGATAATGCAAAAAAAAGCATACCAATTCCTCGGGCATAACAAAAAACTTACCAATTCTCGGGCATAACAAAAGACTTAGGAACGTAACATACCCAATAATGAGGCATAACAAAAGCTATATTTATATATACCTCCCTCCCTACCGAAGGCAGAGATAGGTCCCATATAATGCATAAGGATTTGGAGGGTCCCTATGCCATAGGGACCCCCTCATACTAAATTTAATTGATGCTTTTAAAAGGAACCAAACATTACACCAAGTAAAATACCTGAGTATGTACAGATTGATGTAAAACTTGAGCACATGGAAATTCTCATTATGAAGGCCCATGAGAACATTTTGCCACATATCCTCCTTGGAAGACACTTTTGTTACAACCATTTTTGTGGGTTTAGAAATGTTCCATTCTTGAGAGATAATCATGTTCCTTGATCTCTTTAGACAAGATTCTATCTTTGAGAGAAGGCCGAAAAGATTTTGGATAAATCCAAGAGGGAGTAGGCATTGAGGCCAAATATATAATATGTAGTTTGCACAATGAGCCAAAAGTTAAACAGTTTCCATAATATAGAGATAAATTTGATTTCATCCTATTAAAAACAGTAGTTAAGTTACATACCAAGAGCACGATTTATTACGTTGTGTACTAGCAGCCTTAGCCTCGATAACAACTTCATCGGTACCGGGTTTGTTGTCCGATATATTCTCGAAAATTTGCTCTTTGGATGGAATCAAATGATATTGCAATTTGCACATAGAAGAACCGCCTTCCTGTAGCCAAATGCCATTAGATATAATTCCAAATAGGAACTCATGAGATGAACGACAAAATATAATTCCAAATTGGAAACTTAGAACTCGTGACATTGAACGACAAACTATCTCCAAGGCCCACTGCGTAAAACCAGATCTGAAATCGGGTATATATACTAGCGAAACAAATCCTTTTGACTTGCCAAGACATCCAAGCCAACCTTACTAACTAAAAGGCAAAATGGACTTATCGGACCCCAAAAGGGGAGGCCTTGGAGATTTAAGAATTTAAAATAATGCCAAGGTGCATCACCTTTAAACCAATTAAAATTTACGACCTAGGGCGGCTTTACCATTTAATGCAGGCTACAAATGTTATCACGAACAATGAGATGCAAACTAGAGCAATTTAAACTGAAACTTACACAAGATACTTAATGAAAGTGAAAAAAGCAACCTTGTAGAACCAAATGAACTAAGGATTTGAACCATGCAATAATACATCTTTTACAACCTCGGTCCGATATGAAAAGATACCCAAGAACCTCTGAAACTTTGAAGAATCGAAAAGCAAACATGCCGTTGCAATGTAGAGAACACAAATTTAATGCAAGGAATAATAAACTATGATTGCTCAATCAATAATTTAAAGATCACATAATCATGTCAAACGTAATTTACCATTATAAGGAAAAACATGGACCATGATTTAATGCAACTCAATCATACCATTAAATTCTTGGAATATGAGAAAAACATGTGGGGAATAAGCTTAAAGAATCGGATGCTTGGACATGCCAACATTTAATCATGAGTTATACATTGCACAAAACTAGATTGAAATGTCATAAAGTGACACCAAAACATCGGTCGCATAGGAATTTCCTTTTGTAAAAGTAAAGGACCATATTTACCACATGACAATCATCCGAAAATTTTTTTAATCCAAAGATAATAAACTTACAATGTATGGATCAACAAAAATATGTTCAAGTTGTGTTCATAAGCACGAAACAATCCACGAGAATGCACAATGCCCGAAAAACCACAAAGCATGGGAGAAGGAGTTCGGTTACTCAGCAAAGAAGCATACATTAGCCTAAGAAGGGTAATAATGCCTATGCTAAAGGTGTAAGCTATGAACAACCTTGCCTTTCGCCCTTTACCCATAAATTAAAAAGAATTACTTAGTGTCACAATGAGTTCACAAAATTACAATGAATTAAGAACGATGCCTTATAAACTTAATAGAGATCCTCATTATATTAGCTTAATTCACTTGTTTGTTGAAGCCACCAAGTGGAAAAAACGAGAGCCAAACTGGGTAGACTATGCCAAGAGCAACTAAAGCAATACATAAATAGCTTTGCGTGCATGAAGATGGAGTATGATAATCCCGCGGCCTGGAATATGCAACATTGGGAGTGTACATGAAGCCTTGGATGCCTACAAGACAGGGACAAATTATTAACTACTTTAATGGCCTTAGCTTCATAGGTTATAGCGTGCATCAGTGCCCAACCAAACTACAATGATTCAGAAACTAAGGAAGGAACAAACAATAAGGTTACCATCGTATTTAAATATAAGTTGATACCCGGATAGGACAACTCTCTACTAGGTTCGGAGGTTCCAAAGAGACATAAAACAAAGCCATAACACAGGCCAACAGTCTACACTAGTAGATTATAAGAAATAACTGCGAGGATCCACCCCATGGGTATAATAGAGCGAATAGTAAGCCAATAATACATTATGTAGAACCAAGCTGCGAAAATGGTTAACCATCTATTAAACATGTGTAATCGGACTAGATACCACTTATATAACATCAACGACGATTCGCCTCGGATCTAAGATAACATCAATGAGGGCAATAGATTGAAGAAAACGAAAATCCAATGCCGGAACTAGCAAATTGGTGAACCATGGTCAAGATCATACTTAAAGCAAAGACCGCAATACAAGGGATCCATACAAAAAAGAAAATATGCGGATGTAAGCAAAACGGAGAAGGACAATAATGGCAAACAACAGAAGTACACAACTATACGCAATACAATCACAACCATAAAATTATGCTAAAGCGGAAACAATATTCCCTAAATCTTCAAGAATTTAAGCACAATTTAAAACCCCGATTTGGTTTTGGATGTCTTCATTATCGGAATCTTCATCTTCATCGAAATTAGATAGGGGCAATAACCTCGAATGCTAGTGGATGCCCCCAAGGCTTTTGCACCGTTGTTGGCATTCACCTGCCCAGGTTCATCCTTGTCAGTGTTGGATGCCTAGGGTTGGTCTTTGGATCAGGTCTTGGCTTCTATATATTCCGTGACTTCGGTTTACTGGTTTAACCAGTAGTGGCCTTATGGGTGAGACGTGGTGTTTTGTCCAGTAGTAGCAGTTCTTCTAAGTAATCTTAGTACTATTTAACTGATTTACATGAATACTGAATATTTGGCATGCAATTTTTCTGATAATAGGAAGGCGCAACACCAAATTCTGGCCCTGTTCTGGCCAACCATGATAACGCTGAGAATCAGCAAGGCACACTCAATGTATGGAGCCCTGAACTGAAGGCACTTGGATATAATCGCATCAGGCGACCTGCTCCTAATCAGGCTGTGCAGACAATTTTATCATGCATACTTAGCAAAGACTTGCATCAACATATTATCATGATGGAGACCAATACTCCTAACAGGGATCACTCAGCCATCACGCACATGGGTATGAGCAATTTTCTCACGCTAGTGGCTGGATTCTCTAAGGTCAATTATGACGTACCTACATGCAAGGACCAAATTGGCCGAAGAGGTACACTAGACTTCCCATGGCCCAGTTTAATTCCACGGAAAAGGAGGCTGCAAATTTAAAGACCTTTGTTAAGGGGCTTACAGCCCTTGAACGGGCTAATGGGGTTAAGTTCACATTTCCTCCTAACATCAACAGGAGGCCACGTGTGAAAACTGTTGTAGCACCAGTCAAAATTGTACCCAATGCTATGCTCAACAACTGTCTGTTCGATGTAAGTATGCTGCCTGAGGAATACAAAAATGCCTTGAATGCCTTCATCTAGTTTGGTAGTTGCGATGAATAACAAAGAACAATGATATTAATCCGGTTGAGGATGAAGAGAAACTCCCTATTGCTGGTCTAAATCTCTTTAATTGTGGTCGTTTCCCTATCATGACCCAAAGAGAAGTAGAATCTCATGGTGAACAATACAAACAAGCCCTTTGGAAGAGCAAAAACCTTGGCGTGCTGGCCCCGATCAGTCTTGAAGCCTGGAAAAAGTTGGCCAACATTAATGATGAAAGCTTGAGGGGAGCATGTAATGATGCTGACAACTGCATAAGAAAAGTTGAAAAAATGGAAGTTGTTTTGCCCTTTGCTGCAAAATGTTTGGGTTTGGAATGCGATAGCTTTTTCACTATTACTATCCGGGTGAAAAAGTCATCAAGCTAGAGTTGACGAAAAGGAGACATGATTTTTACATTAAGAAGATGTAAGCGCACACTTTGCCCATTTGTGAAATGTACTTGTGGAAAGACGGCTAAGGAGAATGGTGGCCCCACGACTCCATCATTTGGTTAGACCATGCTATCTGGTTCCTAATGAACAACTTGGATATGGCATGGCCAATGTACCCTGCAGTTGTAAGATTTGGTCTGTTCTGCTCTCTACTGTCTACCACTCCACTTCAAACTGCTGTGGCTGCACTCATTGGGTACCTTCCGGGTTAGGGATTTAATGATAAAATGACCATCAAATATCTTTGATAATCCAAACTGTGGACTTGAACAAGGATTTTGGAAATACTAAACTTATCGATATCCTGAGAAGATCATTAAACCTCTCAAGTTCCTTATTGCAAAATGGAAGAGGTTAGCAACCCTAACGACCATTGGAAACAGAAAAAGGTTTAGTGAACCCGCGGCCTAATGACTCTATTATCATGCCTCCAAAATTGTACAAACGACCAGAATCTCAATTCAAAGGCGGTGATAACTATGGCAATGAAATCATTGAAATTGAGGATACCAGTCTGGCGGATGGGTCTGTGACTAAGGCTAGTGCTTCAACCAGCAGATCGTATGACGTATCAAACCGTAACTTTGACGTTTGAACTGCAAAAAGGTATGGTTGATGTATTTCTTCATACATTCTACTGTTTTACTGTTTTTGCTATTTTCTCCACGATTGAAATATGTTTTAAGTTGTCCTTCCTACGTCATTAATTATAAGGCTCATATAGCTTTAACATATGAAAAGGGATGCATGGGTTTCCTTTAAACCAAACAAAAACAGATTCAATGTCTACGCAGACATTACTTTTAAGATCTGATCTATTGATCATTCACATGAAAACATTTTTCAGATAAAGACCAGAACTTTAGTTCTAAATGCTGATGGTGATTGGGGCCTGACCCTTACCAAGGACAAGCAGAAAAAGAAATATGTCCACTTATCTTTCTTTTCTAAGACCATTAGTAAATTGAAGATTAGCAGCTTCTTTAGGTTGCAACTCCAAAATTCCTTCGGGGAGAGGGGCAATGCCATATTTGAAAACTCCACATTTGGATGGAGATATATCCGTAACCTCAAAAGCATATTCTATAGACCAAGATTTATCTTTGCACAAGCAGGGGATGTCAAATGCCCATGTAGCAACCCCACTATAAGTAAATTCATTGACAATGATATTGGTCACATTCGAACTACAGATGTAAACTTAGTGCATCATGTAGCCTTGAGAAACTTCTTTATCATGGGATTAAACCATATCCCAGATCAACCGTTCACATTGCAGCAATTTAAGAGAGAGATGAAAGCAACTGTTGACCAATTCTTTATGGTACATCAGTTCTCGTTTCACAAAAATGAGCAGGTGGCTATTGATAAATGCAAGCACAATATTCTCAACAGTGCTAAAATGGCAGCTATAGATCTTATAAACGACAATATGGGCAGCAAGCACAAATATCTGATCAATGATGAGGATGTAAAGAAAAACATTGATTGGCTTAAGGATAACTTTTACATCTCGGGAATTGACAAGGCTGCGAACAATGCATCTTTTATTTGCCCACAGCATATTAGGAATGAGGCTTATCATAGGCTTAATGGACCTGATTTTGAAAAAGTAGCTCCTGAACCAGATATGATTTTAGAACAGATAAAAAATGACACAAGCACCCTAATCGAGGCGCTCAACGATAGTAACATGACTTTACCTTACTTATTGGGTATTTATAAGGCCCATAAGAAAGAATACCGATGGATAACTAATGCGCATAACACGGTTTTCTCTAAATTAGCAACACTTGTAGCAGCAGGCCTGAATACCATACTTGAATTGTGGCCCAGAATCTGCCATGAGAGATGTGCCAGACTCAATTTTTTTAGTCAACATAAGATTAAGGCATCATGGGTCATCAATTCAATTTATGATCTAGTCTGTAACCTGCCAAGTAAGATTGATGATCTGTTCGTTTGTGACATAACAAAGTGTTATGAAAATATTCCACTCCAAGGTGAACAGGGCATTGCCTTTATTATAGGGGAAGTGTGCGATCTGGCATGGAAAAGCCAAAAAACACTAAACAGCAAGTACAATTTATGGTACTGTTTCAAAAGTAATGGAGATGTTGAGGTAAAATGGAAGACAAGTACACCAAAAGGGTGCAAATGGTTACATATGAACCAAGAGCTATTTTGCAAAATCAACACTTGGTTGATCAATAACTGCTATCTTAGCATGGGACAAGGGGTTTGGAGACAAATCAAGGGGATTCCTATGGGTTTTCCATGCAGCCCACATGGTGTAACCTATATCTGGCTATGTTTGAGCTCAGATTTATACTAAAACTTGCTACAAATGGTAAGATGATCGAAGCTGCGTCTTTTAGAAACACACATAGATATATGGATGATCTCATCGGGATCAATAGCTACTACATGAGAATGTACCTTGGATTGGACGGTAATGTTGCCAATCAGGAGCATATCTATGACTTGAACATTTTGAAGATTAAGGACGAGATCGAATCTTTTGGGATGCTTTTGATGATCATCCCATGATTGGTAGGAAGGTTAATTTCCTAAATATGACGATTGAGATACTTAATAGATTTCAAGGAAGGTCACTTGTACCTCTGGATATGATAAAGCGGGACAAATTACCATTCCACGGCCACCAAATTTATACATTCCGGCCGGATGGGATGGCCATACTTAATGGCTTGCAATGTGATTATGTCGCAAGTGTTACCATACATCTATGTACATAGTAATCCTCTGCTGGCTGCAGATGATTTACATCACGCCGTCAAAGCATTCACACAAAAAGGGTTCAAGGCTAAAAGACGTGCGGAGGTCACTATACAAGGCTTGTGATGGTATAAACCTTCCTATTGCAATATGACGTGAACATCCTAATGCATGAGCTCAAAAAATACAGGTATTTAATAATTTTTTAGATCTACTTTGCAGCACGATTGTCCTGTTCTGGTTATTATAATTCTGCAATTAGGTGGTGGAGCGGGTCCCTATGTATATAGGGATCCCTCCGCTTCCCTATATACTAACAAAGGGGCATCGCTTCACCTCCGGGAGGAGGTAGGCATTATTTATATATATATAAATATATACATATATATCCAATGGTTGGAGTTGTTAACAGTGAATGTCTGATGGTAAATCTTACAAATAAAATCATCGAATTCACGCATAGTGGCCATTTTGTAACTGTAGTTAAAATTATCTTCTTGTTAACTTGATTTGTTGAACCAGTAAGATAATGGAACACTCATATTCTTCTCTGGCACATGCGCTAAGTAGACCTATTTATCAGTCTACCCCATCACTTGGACACCCTAGACCTTGGTCGCACATACCCCATAATGTTTTAAAATAGACAAAGACTTGACCTACCGTATGGTCATTCCTCCACCACACTGACTTCTGATCCACTAGTGTAACTACACTAGAATTAGTGACCATTTTGTAACAGTGAATGATAGTACCTTCAAGTTAGCTTGATTTATGGGACCATTGAGATAATGGGACACTAATGATCCTTCTAGCATATAAGCTTCTTTGGCATAGGCACTAGGTAGAACTGGTTTTCAGTGTACCCCATCACTTGGATGCCCTAGACCTAGGTGGCACTTGACTCATAGTGCTTTATAATATACAAAATACTGGCCTGTTGTTGAACTATATGGCCATTTTTCCAATATACTAACTTCTGATCCACTAAGATATGGCCAATTATACAGACCATGGTACCGTAGCGAGGTGAACCCAATGCACACTCGTTTCAGCACGGAGGCACCTTGTAAACAAATACAGGGACATTTTGGATATATGGACCACACGTAATGTCTGGTGGATACCATGGGGTATCGTATGACACAACATTGTGTTAAAAAATTACGGTTTTTGCATGAAATTCGCATAATGCTTTATTTACCATATATCTTTTTGACTTAAACAAAAATGTTTGTAGTTCGACGTTGACATGCTTGATGACCTAAAGCAATGTGGCTATGCTCTATAATTGATCTTCATCACCAAGCTTAGGGGACCACTAAAGACAAGACCATGGCATTTATGGGGCCGATTGTGTAGGCGCATTTATTAGTCACACATGGCGAATTTTTGATATATGGTATTCTCTGATTTTCGGATTTCCTTTTTAAAAAAAATATTTTTTAGGGTTCATAGAATGACGGCTAGGTCTAAGTCTGGTGGACGCAGACCGGCGCATTCCTTACAGATTTTTCAACTTATGGCATGCTTGAGCCATAAAAAATGGTACGCACTTTGCATTCACATCAGTCTAAGCATGCTTTCAAGATCACAGACGGCTGAGCAATGATCGATTTGATAAAGGTAGTCATATACATGGCCGTTGAAGGCAAATGAACTGAAGGAAATGGATTTAACTAGCTTAATCTACTAAGTTCTAGGGTTCTTAGTTTTCAGACTTCTTCTTGGCTATGATGTCTGATTCTTGGATGATTTTTTGAAGCAAGGGTCCCGCATGTGAGAATTCCACGGGCATTCATTATCCTCGATCTTTGAGGGCAGATTTACTATAGCTCTTAAAGCTCATAGAGCATTTCGTAAACCTTCAGTAAAGCATGCATTAAATGCAGTTGGTAAGTGTAAAATGGAGGGAAAACGTAAATTTGGTGAATGATCAGTTAAATACGCTGCCCGAGAAGAGGCGGGCAAAGACAATAATATTGCTTTGTGCTTTGTTAAGAAGCCACAGAAATACAAAGGCAACAGTTAGCAGGAGCAAGCAGTCCATTGTCTCTCACTCAAGAACAATGACAAGAACTGAGGGCGCTGTGAATACTAAGGCAACGAAGGCTGATATCATTAGCATGTTAAGAGAGAAGGGAATTGACTGTAAAAATGACGGTGTAGCAATCAAGAAAGCAGTTCTGGAAGACATGGCTAAGCAGGCTGGAATTGATATCAATGCCAGTAAAAGAATTGCTACTGGAAAACGCCCTATTTCTAGTCTGGAGGCATGCAATTTGGTGCTCTATGGGAAGGCCAATGCAGCTACAACTACAAATGCAAATGCTAGGAGCTTTGTCAACCTTGCAACTAATGAGGACGATTTCATTGATGAAGATAGCGTGCCACTAAATCAGGTTCATCTACATTTATGTGATCTTTAATAAGTAATCAAACAACTGGTTTTAAACAAATGCTGGGGGGAGTAAAAATACTGCATGCATGTCTAGGTTAGCTATCATAAGATGTTTAGTTTTCTCTTTGGATTTATTTAGCGGCCGGTATTCTTGTGATTCTCGGCAACAACATAAGGATTCGGTTGGATGGATATAAAAGGAAGTTTTCTCACCCTCTTAAAGTCAGGTTATTTTACTGTTTTATCACTTTGAATTATCAGTGTATCTTTTCCATGATAATCTAGATATATGATACTGTAGATCTACGCTACAGCATTTAACTCTGTTTTTAGCCAATAGGCACAGCAGTTGATGCTCATTATTGTATTATAAATTTATGACTTATCCTTTTTAAAGTTGAAGGGCTATAAGCCAGGAGATTCTTTTGCTTACCTGCTAATCCCTTTCTTGATTACCCAGTTTATGGCTAATGCTTGATTGATTGGATTGCAGGTAACCGGAGTTTCCTCTACTTTTTCTCAAGTTCTTAGTAAAATGGAGCACTCCATGCAATGCGTGTTCTGCAAACACATCTGGTTCAAAAACGTTCTTACTGTTAAAAAAGATATTGTTTTTCATGAGCAAAAGTTATGCTTTAAGCTATTCAGGTTCTTTCTTTACCCCAATTTTGAATGCTCTAAATGCATGATACTGCATCAAGCTGATCAGGTTGAAGAAGAGTTCCTGTCTAGCCTTAATATTTCGGATGATTAGGAGAGTACTACTGTTTTATACATTTACAGTCTTAAAAACATAACTATTTGACCATATCTGTTTAAGAAAGGGCTACTTTTGCCATCTATATTTGCCAAGTATTAATGGAAAATAATTTTGAAAAACGTCTTTTGGCTTTCTTAAATTACAAACGTACATATCCTTAATTTTCTCCTATGAGCACTCCGTTTAGTTAGTGAAAGTTTATTATAGGTGAATTGCAGACATAGGTTGTAAAATTTTGACTGTTTTATGAACAAATTCTACTGTACATTTTTAACTTAAAGGATCTTTTTGCATAGCTGAGCTTTTTAGCAGGATTCTATTATTCATGACAAAGGGATTGAATGAATGCAAATTGTTCTTCTAAATCTTTATGACAATCCTGCCTGTACAATTACAATAGTGCAGTCACTAAGGCTTTGACTTCTTTCACAGGCCTAGCAGTTGGTCATAGGTTTTAGACCATGAGCTTGATAATCTGATATCTAAGCAATCTAGTAACAGGCATGAGGATATGACAATGCATCATAATAATACAATAGGTCTACAAGGAAGTGGCTTAATTTACTGAATAAAAGCTGAGCATACGTTTGTTTTTACATCTTTGAAGTCTTGCTTGCTGGATGGTTCACTTGGTTTTACTTATAAGGTTATCCTTTCATTGATTTGGAACCGATAAGTCCAACCTGGCTAGGTTCATCCTTGTCAGTGTTGGATGCCTAGGGTTGGTCTTTGGATCAGGTCTTGGCTTCTATATATTCCGTGACTTCGGTTTACTGGTTTAACCAGTAGTGGCCTTATGGGTGAGACCTGGTGTTTTGTCCAGCAGTAGCAGTTCTTCTAAGTAATCTTAGTACTATTTAACTGATTTACATGAATACTGAATATTTGGCATGCAATTTTTCTGATAATAGGAAGGCGCAACACCAAATTCTGGCCCTGTTCTGGCCAACCATGATAACGATGAGAATCAGCAAGGCACACTCAATGTATGGAGCCCTGAACTGAAGGCACTTGGATATAATCGCATCAGGCGACCTGCTCCTAATCAGGCTGTGCAGACAATTTTATCATGCATACTTAGCAAAGACTTGCATCAACATATTATCATGATGGAGACCAATACTCCTAACAGGGATCACTCAGCCATCACGCACATGGGTATGAGCAATTTTCTCACGCTAGTGGCTGGATTCTCTAAGGTCAATTATGACGTACCTACATGCAAGGACCAAATTGACAGCAGGTACACTAGACTTCCCATGGCCCAGTTTAATTCCACGGAAAAGGAGGCTGCAAATTTAAAGACCTTTGTTAAGGGGCTTACAGCCCTTGAACGGGCTAATGGGGTTAAGTTCACATTTCCTCCTAACATCAACAGGAGGCCACGTGTGAAAACTGTTGTAGCACCAGTCAAAATTGTACCCAATGCTATGCTCAACAACTGTCTGTTCGATGTAAGTATGCTGCCTGAGGAATACAAAAATGCCTTGAATGCCTTCACTGCTGGTAGTTGCAGTAATAACAGCAACAATGATATTAATCCGGTTGAGGATGAAGAGAAACTCCCTATTGCTGGTCTAAATCTCTTTAATTGTGGTCGTTTCCCTATCATGACCCAAAGAGAAGTAGAATCTCATGGTGAACAATACAAACAAGCCCTTTGGAAGAGCAAAAACCTTGGCGTACTGGCCCCGATCAGTCTTGAAGCCTGGAAAAAGTTGGCCAACATTAATGATGAAAGCTTGAGGGGAGCATGTAATGATGCTGACAACTGCATAAGAAAAGTTGAAAAAATGGAAGTTGTTTTGCCCTTTGCTGCAAAATGTTTGGGTTTGGAATGCAGTAACAGTTTCACTATTACTATCGGGCAGAAAAGTCATCAAGCTAGAGTTGACGAAAGGAGACATGATTTTTACATTAAGAAGATGTGGCGCACACTTTGCCCATTTGTGAAATGTACTTGTGGAAAGACGGCTAAGGAGAATGGTGACTGCCCTGACTCCATCATTTGGTTAGACCATGCTATCTGGTTCCTAATGAACAACTTGGATATGGCATGGCCAATGTACCCTGCAGTTGTAAGATTTGGTCTGTTCTGCTCTCTACTGTCTACCACTCCACTTCAAACTGCTGTGGCTGCACTCATTGGGTACCTTCGGGTTAGGGATTTAATGATAAAAATGACTGTCAAATATGCTGATAATCCAAACTGTGACTTGAACAAGGATTTTGGAAATACTAAACTTACTGATATCCTGGAGAAGACTGTTAAACCTCTCAAGTTCCTTATTGCAAAACAGGAAGAGGTTAGCAACCCTAACCTGACCATTGGAAACAGGAAAAGGTTTAGTGAACCTGACAGCCCGAATGACTCTATTATCATGCCTCCAAAATTGTACAAACGACCAGAATCTCTGAATTCAAAGGCAGCTGATAACTATGGCAATGAAATCATCGAAATTGAGGATACCAGTCTGGCGGATGGGTCTGTGACTAAGGCTAGTGCTTCAACCAGCAGATCGTATGACGTATCAAACCGTAACTTTGACGTTTGAACTGCAAAAAGGTATGGTTGATGTATTTCTTCATACATTCTACTGTTTTACTGTTTTTGCTATTTTCTCCACGATTGAAATATGTTTTAAGTTGTCCTTCCTAAGTCATTAATTATAAGGCTCATATAGCTTTAACATATGAAAAGGGATGCATGGGTTTCCTTTAAACCAAACAAAAACAGATTCAATGTCTACGCAGACATTACTTTTAAGATCTGATCTATTGATCATTCACATGAAAACATTTTTCAGATAAAGACCAGAACTTTAGTTCTAAATGCTGATGGTAATTGGGGCCTGACCCTTACCAAGGACAAGCAGAAAAAGAAATATGTCCACTTATCTTTCTTTTCTAAGACCATTAGTAAATTGAAGATTAGCAGCTTCTTTAGGTTGCAACTCCAAAATTCCTTCGGGGAGAGGGGCAATGCCATATTTGAAAACTCCACATTTGGATGGAGATATATCCGTAACCTCAAAAGCATATTCTATAGACCAAGATTTATCTTTTGCACAAGCGGGGATGTCAAATGCCCATGTAGCAACCCCACTATAAGTAAATTCATTGACAATGATATTGGTCACATTCAACTCTGGATGTAAACTTGGTGCATCATGTAGCCTTGAGAAACTTCTTTATCATGGGATTAAACCATATCCCATCAACCGCTTCACATTGCAGCAATTTAAGAGAGAGATGAAAGCAACTGTTGACCAATTCTTTATGGTACATCAGTTCTCGTTTCACAAAAATGAGCAGGTGGCTATTGATAAATGCAAGCACAATATTCTCAACAGTGCTAAAATGGCAGCTATAGATCTTATAAACGACAATATGGGCAGCAAGCACAAATATCTGATCAATGATGAGGATGTAAAGAAAAACATTGATTGGCTTAAGGATAACTTTTACATCTCGGGAATTGACAAGGCTGCGAACAATGCATCTTTTATTTGCCCACAGCATATTAGGAATGAGGCTTATCATAGGCTTAATGGACCTGATTTTGAAAAAGTAGCTCCTGAACCAGATATGATTTTAGAACAGATAAAAAATGACACAAGCACCCTAATCGAGGCGCTCAACGATAGTAACATGACTTTACCTTACTTATTGGGTATTTATAAGGCCCATAAGAAAGAATACCGATGGATAACTAATGCGCATAACACGGTTTTCTCTAAATTAGCAACACTTGTAGCAGCAGGCCTGAATACCATACTTGAATTGTGGCCCAGAATCTGCCATGAGAGATGTGCGGACTCAATTTTTTTAGTCAACATAAGATTAAGGCATCATGGGTCATCAATTCAATTTATGATCTAGTCTGTAACCTGCCAAGTAAGATTGATGATCTGTTCGTTTGTGACATAACAAAGTGTTATGAAAATATTCCACTCCAAGGTGAACAGGGCATTGCCTTTATTATAGGGGAAGTGTGCGATCTGGCATGGAAAAGCCAAAAAACACTAAACAGCAAGTACAATTTATGGTACTGTTTCAAAAGTAATGGAGATGTTGAGGTAAAATGGAAGACAAGTACACCAAAAGGGTGCAAATGGTTACATATGAACCAAGAGCTATTTTGCAAAATCAACACTTGGTTGATCAATAACTGCTATCTTAGCATGGGACAAGGGGTTTGGAGACAAATCAAGGGGATTCCTATGGGTTTTCCATGCAGCCCTGCATGGTGTAACCTATATCTGGCTATGTTTGAGCTCAGATTTATACTAAAACTTGCTACAAATGGTAAGATGATCGAAGCTGCGTCTTTTAGAAACACACATAGATATATGGATGATCTCATCGGGATCAATAGCTACTACATGAGAATGTACCTTGGATTGGACGGTAATGTTGCCAATCAGGAGCATATCTATGACTTGAACATTTTGAAGATTAAGGACGAGACTGAATACTGGGCAGATGCTGATGATCATCCCATGATTGGTAGGAAGGTTAATTTCCTAAATATGACGATTGAGATACTTAATAGATTTCAAGGAAGGTACTGTACCTACAGATATGATAAGCGGGACAAATTACCATTCACGGCCACCAAATTTATACATTCCAGCGGATGCAGGCCATACTTAATGGCTTGCAATGTGATTATGTCGCAAGTGTTACCATACATCTATGTACATAGTAATCCTCTGCTGGCTGCAGATGATTTACATACGCTCGTCAAAGCATTCACACAAAAAGGGTTCAAGGCTAAAGACGTCTGGAGGTCACTATACAAGGCTTGTGATGGTATAAACCTTCCGGGATTGCAATATGACGTGAACATCCTAATGCATGAGCTCAAAAAATACAGGTATTTAATAATTTTTTAGATCTACTTTGCAGCACGATTGTCCTGTTCTGGTTATTATAATTCTGCAATTAGGTGGTGGAGCGGGTCCCTATGTATATAGGGATCCCTCCGCTTCCCTATATACTAACAGGGGCATCGCTTCACCTCCCGGGAGGAGGTAGGCATTATTTATATATATATAAATATATACATATATATCCAATGGTTGGAGTTGTTAACAGTGAATGTCTGATGGTAAATCTTACAAATAAAATCATCGAATTCACGCATAGTGGCCATTTTGTAACTGTAGTTAAAATTATCTTCTTGTTAACTTGATTTGTTGAACCAGTAAGATAATGGAACACTCATATTCTTCTCTGGCACATGCGCTAAGTAGACCTATTTATCAGTCTACCCCATCACTTGGACACCCTAGACCTTGGTCGCACATACCCCATAATGTTTTAAAATAGACAAAGACTTGACCTACCGTATGGTCATTCCTCCACCACACTGACTTCTGATCCACTAGTGTAACTACACTAGAATTAGTGACCATTTTGTAACAGTAAATGATAGTACCTTCAAGTTAGCTTGATTTATGGGACCATTGAGATAATGGGACACTAATGATCCTTCTAGCATATAAGCTTTTTTGGCACAGGCACTAGGTAGAACTGGTTTTCAGTGTACCCCATCACTTAGATGCCCTAGACCTAGGTGGCACTTGACTCATAGTGCTTTATAATATACAAAATAAACTGTTGTTGAACTATATGGCCATTTTTCCAATATACTAACTTCTGATCCACTAAGATATGGCCAATTATACAGACCATGGTACCGTAGCGAGGTGAGCCCAATGCACACTCATTTCAGCACGGAGGCACCTTGTAAACAAATACAGGGACATTTTGGATATATGGACCACACGTAATGTCTGGTGGATACCATGGGGTATCGTATGGCACAACATTGTGTTAAAAAATTACGGTTTTTGCATGAAATTCGCATAATGCTTTATTTACCATATATCTTTTTGACTTAAACAAAAATGTTTGTAGTTCGACGTTGACATGCTTGATGACCTAAAGCAATGTGGCTATGCTCTATAATTGATCTTCATCACCAAGCTTAGGGGACCACTAATGACAAGACCATGGCATTTATGGGGCCGATTGTGTAGGCGCATTTATTAGTCACACATGGCGAATTTTTGATATATGGTATTCTCTGATTTTCGGATTTCCTTTTTTAAAAAATATTTTTTAGGGTTCATAGAATGACGGCTAGGTCTAAGTCTGGTGGACGCAGACCGGCGCATTCCTTACAGATTTTTCAACTTATGGCATGCTTGAGCCATAAAAAATGGTACGCACTTTGCATTCACATCAGTCTAAGCATGCTTTCAAGATCACAGACGGCTGAGCAATGATCGATTTGATAAAGGTAGTCATATACATGGCCGTTGAAGGCAAATGAACTGAAGGAAATGGATTTAACTAGCTTAATCTACTAAGTTCTAGGGTTCTTAGTTTTCAGACTTCTTGCTGGCTATGATGTACGATTACTGGATGATTTTTGAAGCAAGGGTCCCGGCATGTGAGAATTCCACAGGAGCATTCATTATCCCTGATACTGAGGGCAGATTTACTATAGCTCTTAAAGCTCATAGAGCATTTCGTAAACCTTCAGTAAAGCATGCATTAAATGCAGTTGGTAAGTGTAAAATGGAGGGAAAACGTAAATTTGGTGAATGATCTGTTAAATACGCTGCCAGAAGAGCTGGGCAGTGACAATAATATTGCTTTGTGCTTTGTTAAGAAGCCACAGAAATACAAAGGCAACAGTTAGCAGGAGCAAGCAGTCCATTGTCTCTCACTCAAGAACAATGACAAGAACTGAGGGCGCTGTGAATACTAAGGCAACGAAGGCTGATATCATTAGCATGTTAAGAGAGAAGGGAATTGACTGTAAAAATGACGGTGTAGCAATCAAGAAAGCAGTTCTGGAAGACATGGCTAAGCAGGCTGGAATTGATATCAATGCCAGTAAAAGAATTGCTACTGGAAAACGCCCTATTTCTAGTCTGGAGGCATGCAATTTGGTGCTCTATGGGAAGGCCAATGCAGCTACAACTACAAATGCAAATGCTAGGAGCTATGTCAACCGTGCAACTAATGAGGACGATTTCATTGATGAAGATAGCGTGCCACTTAATCAGGTTCATCTACATTTATGTGATCTTTAATAAGTAATCAAACAACTGGTTTTAAACAAATGCTGGGGGGAGTAAAAATACTGCATGCATGTCTAGGTTAGCTATCATAAGATGTTTAGTTTTCTGCTGGATTTATTTAGCAGCCAGTATTGCTGTGATTCTCAGCAACATAAGGATTCGGTTGGATGGATATAAAAGGAAGTTTTCTCACCCTCTTAAAGTCAGGTTATTTTACTGTTTTATCACTTTGAATTATCAGTGTATCTTTTCCATGATAATCTAGATATATGATACTGTAGATCTACGCTACAGCATTTAAATCTGTTTTTAGCCAATAGGCACAGCAGTTGATGCTCATTATTGTATTATAAATTTATGACTTATCCTTTTTAAAGTTGAAGGGCTATAAGCCAGGAGATTCTTTTGCTTACCTGCTAATCCCCTTCTTGATTACCCAGTATATGGCTAATGCTTGATTGATTGGATTGCAGGTAACCGGAGTTTCCTCTACTTTTTCTCAAGTTCTTAGTAAAATGGAGCACTCCATGCAATGCGTGTTCTGCAAACACATCTGGTTCAAAAACGTGCTTACTGTTAAAAAAGATATTGTTTTTCATGAGCAAAAGTTATGCTTTAAGCTATTCAGGTTCTTTCTTTACCCCAATTTTGAATGCTCTAAATGCATGATACTGCATCAAGCTGATCAGGTTGAAGAAGAGTTCCTGTCTAGCCTTAATATTTCGGATGATTAGGAGAGTACTACTGTTTTATACATTTACAGTCTTAAAAACATAACTATTTGACCATATCTGTTTAAGAAAGGGCTACTTTTGCCATCTATATTTGCCAAGTATTAATGGAAAATAATTTTGAAAAACATCTTTTGGCTTTCTTAAATTACAAACGTACATATCCTTAATTTTCTCCTATGAGCACTCCGTTTAGTTAGTGAAAGTTTATTATAGGTGAATTGCAGACATAGGTTGTAAAATTTTGACTGTTTTATGAACAAATTCTACTGTACATTTTTAATTTAAAGGATCTTTTTGCATAGCTGAGCTTTTTAGCAGGATTCTATTATTCATGACAAAGGGATTGAATGAATGCAAATTGTTCTTCTAAATCTTTATGACAATCCTGCCTGTACAATTACAATAGTGCAGTCACTAAGGCTTTGACTTCTTTCACAGGCCTAGCAGTTGGTCATAGGTTTTAGACCATGATCTTGATAATCTGATATCTAAGCAATCTAGTAACAGGCATGAGGATATGACAATGCATCATAATAATACAATAGGTCTACAAGGAAGTGGCTTAATTTACTGAATAAAAGCTGAGCATACGTTTGTTTTTACATCTTTGAAGTCTTGCTTGCTGGATGGTTCACTTGGTTTTACCTATAAGGTTATCCTTTCATTGATTTGGAACCGATAAGTCCAACCTGGCTAGGTTCATCCTTGTCAGTGTTGGATGCCTAGGGTTGGTCTTTGGATCAGGTCTTGGCTTCTATATATATATATATATATATCTGATATATATATGTTCTTATGTTTGTCCTCCTAAATCCGACCGTTGATCCGAGATCCTACGGCTCACGTGTCTTTGGGACGTATCCTACGGCCCAGATGGCTTGGGAGTTTGTGTATAGACTATATGTAAGCGATCCTACGGTCCAGGTTGATTTGATCCTGATCGTCGGTCCGAGATCCTACGGCTCACGTTGCTTTGGGACACATCCTACGGTGCACATGGCTATGGAAATTATATATAATCGATCCTACGGTCCAGGTTGTTCTTGATCTTGATCGTCGATCTAGGATCCTACGGCTCATGTTGCTTTAGATTTTTGCCACATGGCACGATCTCGGTCCTTGATCGGGTCCAAGATCCTACGGCCCACGTTGAATGCTCATCCTTTAAGGAAAGGCTTTTAAATTTTTTATGTTGTGTGGGGGATTTGAACCCTGGTCATTGGCCCCGAACCCCCCATTCTAACCACTAGACCAAGCATTAATTCAATGAATAATTTATGTTTCAAATATACTTAAGGGTAACAATACAATTAAGATAAAATGGAGTATAATATTCTAACTAGTCCAGAAGAGTTCTAGAATGTTCTGGAAGGCTCTAGAAAGTTCTAGAATCTTCTAGAAAGTTCCAAAATATTCTAGAAAATCCTAGAACATAAGAGAATCTGGGGGAATCTATGAAAATTCTTCCAGAAAGTTTCAAATTGTTCTAATAGGTTCTAGAATGTTCGAGAATGTAGGAATCCATGGGAAGGTAAGAGAATCTAGGGAACTAAGTCTCAGAATGTTCCAGAAAGTCTTAGAATGTTCCAGAAAGTCTTAGAATGTTCTAAAAAGTTCTAGAATATAAAGGAATCCAGGAGAATCTAACGGAATCTAAGAAAATCTCATAAAATGTGAGAGAATCTAGAAAAATATTTACAAGCCTAAGGGAATCTCTTAAAATCTAGGGGATCTAAGGGAATCTTCATAAAATCTAAGGCAATCTAAAAAAATGTTGATGAAATCTTAGAGTATCTAGGGGAATCTTTATAGAATCTCTTTGAATCTCATATAATGTAAGGGAACCTAAGGCAATCTCATAAAATCTAAAGGGATCTAAGAGAATCTAAGGGGATCGTCATAGAATCTTGAAGAATCTACGGAAATCTAATGGAATCTAGAGGGAATCTTATAAAATTTAGAGGAATCTCCACGAAACCTCCAAGAGAACCTTAGTAGAATCTTAGAGAATCTATGAATTTAGAGTATTCTCAAGACATTCTTTTAGAATGTAGGGCACGACAAGAACTTGCAGCATAGGAACATGCTAAAACTCGAACATGCACCGTAGGACGTATTAAATTTCTTGTATATATATATATATATATATATAGACTAGACTTGATCAAACCTAAGATTTGATAAGTCATCCAAATAGCCAAAAGACTATTGGACTTATCTGACCCCCGAAGGGGAAGCCTTAGAGACTACATAGAATTAAGAATAATAGTCTAACCTATCTAGATCCGAAAACCTAGAATACTACTTTGAGAACATGACTACCTTGGAAATTAAAGATAAAGATAAAGGGAGAAATAATGTGAAACATAAAGATAAAGGAAGAAATAATGTGAAACTATATTATGATCAAATTATCATGCTAAAACAAAGAAATGAGTACCTGTTTAGTGTCTTAAAATCTAATCATTGAACAATTTTTTCAAAAAACAGAAATATCCCAAAAAAATGCATGGATCCGCATAGCTATTCGGTTGTTGAAATGTTCACATCCATAACCATATGAGGCGAGGAGAAGAATGTTTGGTTACACCGCAGTCCAACAAACACAAATTAGCCTAAAAGGGTAACAAGTGAATGGACTAGCAGGTAAGCTATAAACATTCTTGGCATTTTCAGCCCTTTACCCTAATGAAACAATGAAAATATAAAGAAAACTAGTTAAAGGATGAGTAAATACAAGCGATTTGTAAGTTTAAGAACTGATAAATAGCTTAAGGACATACAAAAGGCCTAAAAGTAAAGTAAATAGATCAAGTTCATTTAAGACCAGGAAACATGGTTCAGCAAATGTAAATAAGCAATTTACACATAGGCAACATAAGCAACATAAGACTCATGCAGGAATATGCAAGCATAAACAAAATTTTAAGGCCTAAACAGAATTATAGAATCAAACTTATTATTCCAGAAATATGAGTGCATAATGCCAATGAATCTACATTGAGTATCACTCCACTGATGCAGCAAAAATGCCATAACGACACTAATAATATTTTTCAGCAGTGCATGTATAATTTCCTAGAATGATTCATAATGTATCTGGCTATATTGACAACCTGAGTTCAGACTTTAGAGCCATGAAAGAATAAAATACCTTGGTAAGACACTAGATCGTTAGTCAATAATTTATAGTCTAGTTGTTTAATCAAGACATACCAAATGCATAATATAGCCCTATAAACTAAAAACTTACACAATCAAGAATTATAGTGCTGGTAACAGTAATTTAGGTGATTGAATAAGGGATAAGAGATAATAACAAATACTAAAGCGAAGTGATTTCCAAAGAACAAAATACTAAGGGAAATTAAGAGAAAAGTTACCCAATAACAAGAATACTAAGAGAAAGAATGCTCAGAACAAGGTAGGACCAATTCCTATCAGCATAATAGTTAAGACTTATTAGAAGATTAATCAAATCTGAACCTGATTGAGCAGCAGATCATCATCTGAAAACCCATCGTCCTCCTCATTATCCGAATCAGCCACAAATTCAATGCTCTTGTCAGCAGGCTCCTTTGCCTTATCAGAATTTGCACAAGGCTTAAGCACAGGAATGAATTTCGTGATGCTATCAGCAGCTTTGGCGCCATTTGGATCTACCTTATGGATTCTACATAATTCAAGTAGCTGGGCTTTGGAGGGCTGTTGGCTAGGATGCTCAATGCCTGCTTTCCTCAAAACCTCTATGAGTTTGCTCCTGGTCAGTCCCTTGTTATGAGAACCCTCAGGGCGTCCAGCCATCTCAGAAGTTATTAAACTCAGCAAGGCCATCCTTATTTATAGGGTTTCAATAATCCTTGCTCATTAGCATAATCAGCATTCATAGTATTAATCAGTGACAAGTTGCATTCCTAAGTAATATTTACAAGAAACCTAAATCATGAGCAAAGCCATCGGATTGTACCTGTATGATTTCACGGTAAGATCATCTGCCAGCTACTCAGCAGGTACAATAGTAGAACCATTTATCTGCATGAGAAAGCACGGATTAACTTTTGCTGTAACTGCTTGAGAACGTGCGTTTGCATCGGCCATACTTAGGGTTAGCGAATGTCGCTATAACACAGTCGTAGAATCAATAATTTAGGGTTTCCTATTTTCATTAATATTCATTGTATTTTGAACCCTATTTATCGTGACATGTATTTATTGGGAGATTTACAATTTCCCTTTGTTACATCCAAACATGCATATTTCCTATTAGTTTTGTAAAGTGATTTAAGATAGGGACCACTAAAATGATAGATAAGCCCTATGCCAAGTCGACAATTGCCCAAGCTGGGTTTTTCCCACCAGTGGTGCTTAAGCACATATTTTCATGAATTATCCAGATCTCAGTTCCTATGGTTAAATGGTGGATTTAATTACAAGAACCAAAGGTCTACTAGTAGGTGACCCACAATATGATATGGTTTGCTTAACCATCTCAAAAGATATTTTAATTATGTTCATAAACATTCTATTATTACTGATCTATCATACTTAAGTTGGCAATAAGTTCAAATATTTTGGACTGGCAAGAAGGATCCAATATAAACTACAACATAGCCATTTTAAGTGAATAACACCATGATTTAAAGTATGCTCATTCATTCGCCCCGAACTACTACTGGAAAAAGAGTTAAGATTTTATATATATATCCCTGCCTCCTACCGGAAGGCCAAAAGAGTCCCAGAACTTGCAAAAAAGGATTGGAGGATCCCTTTGCAAGCAAAGGGACCCTCCTGCCAACTATGTAGAAAAGAAATTTCTTAAGGGTTAAGAAATGACTAACCTGTATTTATTGAGTTCAAATTTGAGGATGTTGATGTCATACATAAGTCCAGGGAATGTCTGCTCTTGAAGCACTTTGGTAACTTTATGCCAAACGTCCTTTTTCTTGAATCCTTTATTAATAAACGCATTCATGAGGTCATGCATGTCCCCTGCAGCTCTGATTGGATTGTTGTGAGTATATAGAATTGGCTGTATTTGTGATATTATCACATTACAAGCCATGAGATAAGGCCTGCAACTATTTGCATGGATAAACCTGGAAGCAGTAAAGGGCAGCTTGCTTCTTTTGTCATATCTATACAATGCATATATCCCCATTTGTGGTTCAAAAATCTCAATAGTTATATTTAAGAAGTCCACTTTTTTGACCACCGAGGTATCATTTAAATCATAACCAGTCTCATCCTTAATAATGAGATGTTCCAGGTTGTAGAGTAGCAGACCATTCTTATCCATCCCTTCAATACCTAAAACCTTTTTGATTTGTGGATTGTTTATCCCCAAAATATCATCCATATACCTAAATGTGTTTCTGAAATCAGCTGCATCCTGTAGTCTTCCCAAAGCAATGAGTTTCAGAATAAATTTTAGCTCAAACCAAGCTAGGTAAATGTTGCACCAACCTGGACTGGAAGCAAAACCCATTGGGATGCCCCTGGTTTGCCTCCAAATACCATTATACATAAGTAGAAAGCAATTATTGAGCAGCCACCTGTTCAACATAATAAAGGTAGTCTTATTTAGTCTCGTCCAATAGTTCCCTTCAGGTATTTTGGATTTCCAAACCACTGTCACTGTATTATTGTGATTAATATGGTACCACATGTCAAATCCAGCATTTTCCTTCATTTTATACTTCCAAGAAGTATTGATCACTTCATTCATTACATTGCAAATCCCATCTTGCCCATCTAGGGGAATATTCTCATAGCATTTTGTAATGTCGGCCACAAAGAGATCAGAAATTTTTGTAGGTAGATTGCAAACAACATCAAAGACCGAGTTTATCATCCATGAGGCCCTAATTTTATTGGATGAAAACATGTTTGCAGCTTTGCATTTGTCATTGCAAATGAGAGGCCATACATCTGTAATGAGATTTAAGCCAGAAGAAATAATAGCAGCAATAGTAGAGAAGATAGAATCATGTGCATTTGTGATCCATCTGTAATCTTTCTTGTGTGCTTTAAAAATCCCAAGAAGGTATGGTAAATTAGTGCTTGAATAATGCCCTTCCCCAAGCATATTCTGTATATCAGCTAAGATATTTCTGCTAAGTTCATTCTGATCAATATGACACTTGGTAAAATCAGTGCTATTAAGCCTCAAGGTAGCAGCATTTCTGATATGCACAGGGCAAATGAATGCTGGATTGTTGGCTGCTTTGTCCACTCCTGCAATGTATAGATTACTGACCAACCAGTCTATATTCTTAGTGACTTTTTCGTCCTGAATATGGAATTTCTTTTTAATCCCTGTATTTTTCTTAATAAATTCCTTTGCCACCCATTTAGTCTCTTTTCTGAGAGTATTCTTGCATTCCATTACTATTTCAGCATCGAAATCCTTCAAGGAATTTTCATGTCTTGAAAAGAATTGTTCAATTGTCTCAATCATTTCTTGCTTGAACCTTTCAAGAGTAAAGGGTGAATCTGGGATATGATTTAAGCCAATGGACAACCAGTTTCTTAAAGTCTTACTATGCACTATGCTTAGATCAGTAGTCCTTATATGACCAATGCAAGGATCAATATATTTCTTAAAACCAGGAATGCCACAAGGGCAAGCACATACATTTGCCTCAGCAAAGATCATTTTAGGTTTATACAAGATGTCTTTGAGGTTGGCTGAATACCTCCATCCAAAAACAGTAGATTCCCAAATCTCAAGACCAGTATTCTCAAAATACCTGCAAAGAACATTCTTGAAGGTAGCACTAAAGTTGATTTTGTCTAAAACTTTGGAGAAGTAGGTAAAATGGACATATTTATGCTTTTCTTTTTGCTTAATCGTACGTAACCGCCATCTGCCATCAGGTCTGACAGTAAGCTCCTTCCTTTTTTGGTTCTGTAAAAAACAGTAACCTCGATTATTAAGGCTGATAGTTGGGATTAAACCCGATCAAAATAGTAGATAGAAAGTGTTGGCACTGTGGCCATAAGACAAAGGTATATAAAAGTAAAAGTATAAGTAAGAATACAAGTAAAAATACAAGTAAAAATACCTTCAATAAGACTTGTTTAGTGCAGTTTCAGAGCTGGAACCATGCCTACTATTAGTTCTTGGGTTATCAGCAATACTGGTAACATTGGACTCAGCAGCGGAGTAAGAACTATTGTTCCTTATCAGCTTTGGTGGCCTAAGAATACCACTGGCCATGGTATTGCTTGGTTGAGCCCTCTTCTTGGATGTAGCTTGGTATCCAAAACTAGCATTATCATGCTGATGATGAAACAAGAAGGATATAGGTTTGATGGTCTTCTCGATAATGTCCACAACCTTGTAGTTGCCAAAAAGCTGCTTAAAGTTGACATTGCTGTCTTCAGCAAACTTGTGTGTCATAGCAATCATCAGTTCTCTGACTGAAAGGTATCCAATGTATACCAGAACCACATCTCTGATTTTTTCCGTGGCCAGGAAGGAAGAAAACCTGGCAAATCTCATATAAATGGTGTCATTAGGCCAGATTTTCTCCAAGTTATTCAGCATGTGCCATAACAACTGATCAAACCAAGTAATGTTATCTGGACATTTTTTATCTGAAAACTTGTCACAGTTGCATTTAACAAAAGGACAGTAAGTGCGCCAAATTTTCTTCAGATAAAAGTCAATTCTTTTTTCTTCAATTTTGGCCATGTGTCCCTTGGTGCTGATATACAGACCAGTCCCCATCTCACAAGTCCTCCCCAGAAAATCCAGTTTAAAGGGAAACTGGATATCTATCTTCTTAAAAGGCTTGATAAAAGAAAGAGCATTACCTTCAGCCCTCTTAACCTCATCAGGTTGAAGACGTGCAAGTCTAATTAGGGACTCCCTGTTAATTGGAGCTATAACTCCTAAATTCCTGCTGAGCCAAAGAGTGTGCTGGAACTGCTCACCATGAATTTCCACATTTCGGTTAGACATGATTGGAAATGGGCCACAATTGAACAAGTTTAACTCCTTAATATTGTATTTGAGCAGCTCCTCTTTGACCAAATCTTCCTCACTTTTGTTCAGATTATCCCTATTATCAACCTGTACGACATGTTCCTGAGGAATCATAGAGATGTCAAAGAGACAGTTGTCCAAAACAGGAGGTGCATGATCAGATTCTTTGGCAACTTCAGTGTCATCATTGCATGGATAAGAGATTTTCAGTGAATTGGCTTTCTCAAGTGCAGTAAGACCTTTGATAAAGGCCCTGAGGTCAAAAATATCATTAGAGTCAGCAAGGAAATGGGCTGCAGGTAGATCCAGGTATGTTTTTTCGATCATCTCTTTACACTGGTTAAAATCAGCACCCTTAAAGTTACTGACCAACTCAAGTACCTTGTTGAAGCCCAAGAATAGGATTGCTGATATATCACCATCAGCCAGACTGCATTCCTTAGCAATGAAAACCTTGTGCAGATCATGCATCATAATACAACCCAGTAAAGTTTGAACTGCCTTATTGGGTGCAGTAATACCAGCTGTAGCATACCCAAAGTTCTTCAGTTCAGGGTACCAACCAGGCCTATCATTAAGAGGTTGCTGCTGGTAATTTGTATGTTGGTTACATACAGCCAATGTGATAGGATCAGCATTAAGGGTATTTCCTTCCTAAAAAATAATCAATGGTTAGAAATGACAAGGGTGTTTAGTATAAAGTTAGACTAAGAATTAGCTAAGAAAGCATAAAGAAAACAGATTAGCCTCTAAGGCCCACACTGGTGAGACCAGTGATCAGAAGTAGGGTAAAATATAGACTAGACTTGATCAAACCTAAGATTTGATAAGTCATCCAAATAGCCAAAAGACTATTGGACTTATCTGACCCCCGAAGGGGAAGCCTTAGAGACTACATAGAATTAAGAATAATAGTCTAACCTATCTAGATCCGAAAACCTAGAATACTACTTTGAGAACATGACTACCTTGGAAATTAAAGATAAAGATAAAGGGAGAAATAATGTGAAACATAAAGATAAAGGAAGAAATAATGTGAAACTATATTATGATCAAATTATCATGCTAAAACAAAGAAATGAGTACCTGTTTAGTGTCTTAAAATCTAATCATTGAACAATTTTTTCAAAAAACAGAAATATCCCAAAAAAAATCTGTGATCCGCATAGCTATTCAGATTGTTGAAATGTTCACATCCATAACCATATGAAGCAGGGAGAAGAATGTTTGGTTACCTGCAGTCCAACAAACACAAATTAGCCTAAAAAGGGTAACAAGTGAATGGACTAGCAGGTAAGCTATAAACATTCTTGGCATTTTCAGCCCTTTACCCTAATGAAACAATGAAAATATAAAGAAAACTAGTTAAAGGATGAGTAAATACAAGCGATTTGTAAGTTTAAGAACTGATAAATAGCTTAAGGACATACAAAAGGCCTAAAAGTAAAGTAAATAGATCAAGTTCATTTAAGACCAGGAAACATGGTTCAGCAAATGTAAATAAGCAATTTACACATAGGCAACATAAGCAACATAAGACTCATGCAGGAATATGCAAGCATAAACAAAATTTTAAGGCCTAAACAGAATTATAGAATCAAACTTATTATTCCAGAAATATGAGTGCATAATGCCAATGAATCTACATTGAGTATCACTCCACTGATGCAGCAAAAATGCCATAACGACACTAATAATATTTTTCAGCAGTGCATGTATAATTTCCTAGAATGATTCATAATGTATCTGGCTATATTGACAACCTGAGTTCAGACTTTAGAGCCATGAAAGAATAAAATACCTTGGTAAGACACTAGATCGTTAGTCAATAATTTATAGTCTAGTTGTTTAATCAAGACATACCAAATGCATAATATAGCCCTATAAACTAAAAACTTACACAATCAAGAATTATAGTGCTGGTAACAGTAATTTAGGTGATTGAATAAGGGATAAGAGATAATAACAAATACTAAGCGAAGTGATTTCCAGCAACAAGAATACTAAGGGAAATTAAGAGAAAAGTTACCCAATAACAAGAATACTAAGAGAAAGAATGCTCAGAACAAGGTAGGACCAATTCCTATCAGCATAATAGTTAAGACTTATTAGAAGATTAATCAAATCTGAACCTGATTGAGCAGCAGATCATCATCTGAAAACCCATCGTCCTCCTCATTATCCGAATCAGCCACAAATTCAATGCTCTTGTCAGCAGGCTCCTTTGCCTTATCAGAATTTGCACAAGGCTTAAGCACAGGAATGAATTTCGTGATGCTATCAGCAGCTTTGGCGCCATTTGGATCTACCTTATGGATTCTACATAATTCAAGTAGCTGGGCTTTGGAGGGCTGTTGGCTAGGATGCTCAATGCCTGCTTTCCTCAAAACCTCTATGAGTTTGCTCCTGGTCAGTCCCTTGTTATGAGAACCCTCAGGGCGTCCAGCCATCTCAGAAGTTATTAAACTCAGCAAGGCCATCCTTATTTATAGGGTTTCAATAATCCTTGCTCATTAGCATAATCAGCATTCATAGTATTAATCAGTGACAAGTTGCATTCCTAAGTAATATTTACAAGAAACCTAAATCATGAGCAAAGCCATCGGATTGTACCTGTATGATTTCACGGTAAGATCATCTGCCACTACTTTCGGCCCGGTACAATAGTAGAACCATTTATCCGCATGAGAAAGCCGCGGATTAACTTTTGTCTTTAATGGCTGAGAACGCGTCGTTTGCATCGGCCATACTTAGGGTTAGCGAATGTCGCTATAACACAGTCGTAGAATCAATAATTTAGGGTTTCCTATTTTCATTAATATTCATTGTATTTTGAACCCTATTTATCGTGACATGTATTTATTGGGAGATTTACAATTTCCCTTTGTTACATCCAAACATGCATATTTCCTATTAGTTTTGTAAAGTGATTTAAGATAGGGACCACTAAAATGATAGATAAGCCCTATGCCAAGTCGACAATTGCCCAAGCTGGGTTTTTCCCACCAGTGGTGCTTAAGCACATATTTTCATGAATTATCCAGATCTCAGTTCCTATGGTTAAATGGTGGATTTAATTACAAGAACCAAAGGTCTACTAGTAGGTGACCCACAATATGATATGGTTTGCTTAACCATCTCAAAAGATATTTTAATTATGTTCATAAACATTCTATTATTACTGATCTATCATACTTAAGTTGGCAATAAGTTCAAATATTTTGGACCGGCAAGAAGGATCCAATATAAACTACAACATAGCCATTTTAAGTGAATAACACCATGATTTAAAGTATGCTCATTCATTCGCCCCGAACTACTACTGGAAAAAGAGTTAAGATTTTATATATATATATATATATATATATATATATATATATATATATATATATATATATATATATATATATATATATATATATATATATATATATATATATATATATATATATATATATATATATATATATATATATATAATATAAGCTAAGTTTAGAGCTAATCTTTGTTATGTCTGAGAATTGAGCCTCTTCTATGCATAAAAATGCTGATTTCCTACAATTTCATTTATTGTGTTCTACTGTGGAGAGGTTGAACTATTATTAACTTAGGCTTTTGTTATGCCTACGAATTGGGTATATTCTGTGCCTAAGCACGCTGATTTCCTGCCATGATTTATCGTTCTGTACTCTGGATTCCTTGATTTTCGTATTCTAGGGCTAGCACTGGCTGAATCTATGTTATTTTAGTACCCTAATCACCATCTTAGAAGTATAGTTGCCTGACACAGTGGATTGTCTGCCATCTTAAATCATAATTATGAACATACTTAATATGTTTGCTGGACTTTTGCAAAGGCATATTTCCTTCTTTGATCTGTACATGGTAACACAATGTCACCAAAAAGCAATGGATTGAGAATGGGAAGGTTAACTTGTTTTGTTAACATTTTGACCTTTTCATATAGCAACAGGGGGAACATTATCAGACAGACCTCTTAATTTAAACAAGGATTTTCAAATATAACTATAGGTTCTTTGATTTTTTGTACAAGGTAGTGGAAGGAGTTTTGTGATTCCATTCATGATCCCGTGAATTTTGAAGTCAATTAAGGCGACCATTGTGACATTCCCATTAGAGTGGTAATTGGGCTTATTTGTTGCTAAAAAACATGCAGCGATATTGGCGAATAGCTGCTAATATTTTTATTCCACGTCTTATCCATATAACAAGATTTTAGCTATATTTGTTGTAGTATGTGGACCACATGTATTCCATGAATATGGGAATCGGATGAATTATGTTATGTTCGTATACCCTGTAGTATATCTGGAATTTTCTGATTTAACACAGTGCTGTGGAATGGACATGGTGCGTTCATAACCTGGGACTATACATGGGTCATTGAATGGAGGAACATTAGTTGAGAGCTAGCAATATACATAATGTGAGTCTTCCTAGCCAAATCGGACATCGTTGTGGCATTACCTAACAATAACTAAGGGGTATTAGCTATGGTGACTTGCAATACCAATTTTTGGATAACTTAATAATATTATGATAGTTTACCGATTTGCATGGGCACATTTGCTATTATAACAATGTAAAATAGTGCATTTTTTGTTTTTCTGGATATGCTGACTGGGATTGACACATGGAATCTGAACTTTACTGATCGGGTAATGGCCGTATAACCCCTGTTTTGACGAAACCCTAGCCCAGCGGCAGTATCTCAACCATGATTCGGCAACTGAGCTTGGATCGTGGCTTAACTGGGAACAAATATCTCTGTTCATAATCATGTTATGCAAGCATGTGGCGTACGTATTCACAGTGACTGTCAGATTCAGGTAACTAATTTCAGTCTTTATCTTAATCTATCTTGTAAACCATACACAGATCACGGTTATGGCTCGTAGTAATGCAAAATAACGATGTATCTTGTAGTGCTTGGATTGGTCTATAAATAATATGAGAGATTTGCGATTCCTCATCTCTTGTTGCATCGTAACATGAGCAAAGCGAGCGAACTGATGGCGCTTTAATAAGGGCCATACGGGGCTAGTTTGACTGGAGTTTCTTTGGAGGAATGGCTTGGAACATGGGGCAACCACACCCAAAAAGGCCAACCCCATTGAGCTGTGTAAACATAATGGGTTAGATCCCAATAAGGCTCACGGTATCGAGAAATTTATACCAAGACTTCACCATGCGATGAAGGTCTCAAGAAATGGTGGCATCTCGCTAGCAACATTGACATGGTGGCCTTTCCAATTCTATTGAGGATGATGATTACGAGTGTGACATCTTGCCAAATCAGGTTTCCTTCAAGTAGATCTTAGTTTTGAAATATTCCTTTATATTACGCTTTTGGTTCTTGGGTATCTGACTAATTGGTCTGAAAACATCTATGACTCTTGATCTTTTCATCTTGCTTTACCTTTAGCTGGTTAATTGTTCTTATAGGGAACTCATTATGACCACAGGGTAATTGTAGATAAATTATAGAGTGTAGTTTTAGTTTTTCCTTCCATTATCATTGGTAATACTGGATCGGTTGCAGCAGACTGCATTAAGCATGAATTTATTACGTATTTAATATTATAGGATGCTGGATTTCTTTTTTCTCATATTGGCATACCCGAGTTATATGTTTGTTTCTTTGACCCACTAATATGCTCCTTTCGTTCCATATGAGTGTGGAGTAAATCAGGATTTATGATTTATCTAATGGCCCAGTTAGATCTAAAGGTAGCTAAGTACATTGGCCATATCTCGATAATTTATTCCAGCCTAGACATACACTACAACTTTTAACCTCTGTCTGGTAATATTACTTCTGTTTTGGATCTGGAAACATAATATATGGATTCTTTATGATTAAGTTTAGTCCTTATTTATTTTAGATCCAATTTTGCATTATCCCTTGATATTCTTCTTATTTAATAAATGGGTAGGTGTGTAATCCTGCAATAAGGCTAAGTATGGTCTTGTCTATGTCCATATTCTCATTTAATGTCTTACTATCCCCCTGTTGATGTCCAGATTGTGTATATCTCTAATAATCTGTTTATGATTGACATATTAAAGCTGTCTTATCTAGTTTCTACAGTTGGTATATTTTGAATTTAGATTTGCTGGTCCTTGGGACAGTTTATGTAATCTCTTTTAATTTATGGGTAAAGGGCCGAAAGGCCAAGGTTGTTCATTGCTTACCTGCTAGCATAGGCATTATTACCCTTCTTAGGCTAATGTATGCTTTTTTGCTCAGGGTAACCGAACTCCTTCTCCCATACTTTGTGGATTTTGGGCATTGTGCATTCTTGTTTCAAGCTTTTGAACAAAACTGGAATCTATTTTTTGAACGATATTTGGGTAAGTGTAATTTGCTGCGTAAAGCAGCTGTTGTCTGGAGTAAATATGAGCATAACTCCTACATATGGAAATTTCTATGGTATTGCCTGTGTTCTTTTCAGTCTTTTGCAGTTGTAATTTTTTTTGAACATCTGACTTGTAAAGGATTCTTAGTGATGAATATTCACCATATGTTTTGGTATGCTCCAATGCCTAATTGTGTCGTCTAGGCGCATATTAAATCATGATTCTGGTTTTCCTTATGTGGCTTAATGTCTTTTATTGAATTATGCATTCCCTAGCATATTAAATCATGATTCTGGTTTTCCTTATGTGGCTTAATGTCTTTTATTGAATTATGCATTCCCTAGCTTATGTCTAGGATCTGAAAACATATTTTGTTACATTAGAACCCATATCTTACAACTCCAGCATTAAATTTAGATACTATGCCAGTCACTTATTGGAAAATTTTAGAATATACTTCGGCTTCTAGGGTTTATTTTATTTAATAAGTTGCATTGTCTTGGATTAAATACCAGATTATTAGCTCAGACATGGATCATGTTTATTATACTGTTGCATTTAACTATAAAAACAACCCTAGGTTGTAATTGTCTAATTTTGATCTAATTAATCTAATTTTGAGCTTTCTCATTAGCTAAGGCTGCTTAATAGAGTCAATGTCTTATGTTAGGTAAGACATCCTTCTGCAATGATTCAAGTATGTATCCGAGTTTTGTTTTATACATTTGCATATCTGCATTTGGTTTAAACTTGGTTTTTATTATAAAAAGCAACCCTAGGTTGTAAGCTTATTTATCTACTGTTTTGGTGATACACTCTGGTATCAATCAGTCTTCTAATCTCTAAGGCCTCCCCTTTTGGGGTCCGATAAGTCCAGTTTGCCTTTTAGTTAGTAAGGTAGGCTTGGATGTCTTAGCAAGTCAAGAGGATTTGTTCAGGCTAGTATATATACCCGATTTCGGATCACTGGTTTTACCGGTGTGGGCCTTAGAGATAATCTTCAAATTTATTACTTCTATGAGGCTTAAAGCTGTATTGTACTATATTAACTCTTCTTATTTATTTTATAGGAGGATGCTTCTACTAAATACATAAGTTTCAACATTGCTAATGGTAGCCAACAGGCATATTTTCAGAACACTTTGTGGATAACTGATCAGGAGCATACCTTTGAAATCTCTAAGTTTGGATATAACGCTGCTGGGAATTCCACCTAACAAGGTTGTTCAAATTGCTTTATTATACATCAAGGACATGCTGGAATTACATTTCTTACACATTCCAAGTACTACACGCTGATGTAAGGTGAGACCTCTGCCATATTTTTCTGCATCGTTTTTTAGATTCAATACAACTATAAAAGTATAAAATGATGATTATTATCATGTGCTGCTTAGCAGCATTGTATATAATTTTACTCTGGCCACAGTGCCAAATTTACTGGGTTCTTTCCCAAATATCTCTACTGGCCACAGTGCCAAATTTACTGGAATTGAACATTTTTGAACTCACAAAAACAAAAGTATCTTCAAAAGAAGATATGTAGCAAAAGTTCTCAAGATCTTTCATGATGAGATTTTCCCTGAGCTCAAGTTTGATGAAAAAATTCGAGCTTTCCATACTCTGGTAATTTACTTTGCGTAATATTTAATTTTGTTGAATTAGTTGGCAGGGGGGTCCCTATGGCATAGGGACCCTCCCGTCCTTATGCATTGTATGGGACCTATCTCTGCCTTCCGGTAGGAGGCAGGTATATATAAATATAAGCTAAGTTTAGGGCCAATCTTTGTTATGTCTGAGAATTGAACCTCTTCTATGCATAAAAATGCTGATTTCCTACAATTTCATTTATTGTGTTCTGCTGTGGAGAGGTTGAACTATTTTTAACTTAGGCTTTTGTTATGCCTACGAATTGGGTATATTCTGTGCCTAAGCACGCTGATTTCCTGCCATGATTTATCGTTCTGTACTCTGGATTCCTTGATTTTCGTATTCTAGGGCTAGCACTGGCTGAATCTATGTTATTTTAGTACCCTAATCACCATCTTAGAAGTATAGTTGCACGACCGCGATTGGATTATGCGCCATCTTAAATCATAATTATGAACATACTTAATATGTTTCTTTGGACTTTTGCAAAGGCATATTTCCTTCTTTGATCTGTACATGGTAACACAATGTCACCAAAAAGCAATGGATTGAGAATGGGAAGGTTAACTTGTTTTGTTAACATTTTGACCTTTTCATATAGCAACAGGGGGAACATTATCGAATTACCTCTTAATTTAAACAAAGGATTTTCAAATATAACTATAGGTTCTTTGATTTTTTGTACAAGGTAGTGGAAGGAGTTTTGTGATTCCATTCATGATCCCGTGAATTTTGAAGTCAATTAAAGGCTACCATTGTGACATTCCCATTAGAGTGGTAATTGGGCTTATTTGTTGCCTAAAAACAGACAAGGATGTTGGCGAATGGCTGGTAAGAATTTTACTCCACGTCTTATCCATATAACAAGATTTTAGCTATATTTGTTGTGGTATGTGGACCACATGTATTCCATGAATATGGGAATCGGATGAATTATGTTATGTTAAGTATACCACAGTATATATCCGGAATTTTTCGATTTAACACGTCTTTGTGGAATGGACATGGTGCGTTCATAACACAGGACTATACATGGGTCATCGAATGGAGGAACATTTGTTGAGAGCTAGCAATATACATAATGTGAGTCTTCCTAGCCATCATCGTTGTGGCACTACCTGACAATAAATGTGGGGTATTTGCTATGCTAATTTGCAATACCAATTTTTTGATGACTTAATAATATTATGATGATGATAGTTTACCGATTCGCATGGGCGCATTTGCTATTTTAAATAGTGTATTTTTTGTTTTTCTGGATATGCTGACTGGGTTTGACACATGGAATCTGGATTTTTACTGATCGGGTAATGGCCGCATAACCCCTGTTTTGACAAAACCCTAGCCCAGCGGCAGTATCTCAACCATGATTCGGCAACTGAGCTTAGATCGTGGCTTAACCGAGAACAAATATTTCTGTTCATAATCATGTTATGCAAGCATGTGGCGTACGTATTCACAGTGACTGTCAGATTCAGGTAACTAATTTCAGTCTTTATCTTAATCTATCTTGTAAACCATACACAGATCACGGTTATGGCTCGTAGTAATGCAAAATACGTATGTATCTTGTAGTGCTTGGATTGGTCTATAAATAATATGAGAGATTTGCCGATTCCTCATCTCTTGTTGCATCTGTAACATGAGCAAAGCAGGCAGACCTGATGGCGCTCAGAATAAGGGCCATACCAGGGCTAGTTTGACGGAGTTTCTTTGGAGGAATGGCTTGGAACATGGGGCAACACAGCCCACAAAAGGCCAACTGATTGAGCTGTGTAAACATAATGGGTTAGATCCCAATAAGGCTCTGGTATCAGGAAATTTATACCAAGACTTCAGCCATGCAGTAAGGTCTCTGAAGAAATGGTGGCATCTGCTAGCAACATTGACATGGTGGCACTGTCCAATTCTATTGAGGATGATGATTCTGAGTGTGACATACTGCCAAATCAGGTTTCCTTCAAGTAGATCTTAGTTTTTGAAATATTCCTTTATATTCTGCCTGGTTCTTGGGTATCTGACTAATTGGTCTGAAAACATCTATGACTCTTGATCTTTTCATCTTGCTTTACCTTTAGCTGGTTAATTGTTCTTATAGGGAACTCATTATGACCACAGGGTAATTGTAGATAAATTATAGAGTGTAGTTTTAGTTTTTCCTTCCATTATCATTGGTAATACTGGATCGGTTGCAGCAGACTGCATTAAGCATGAATTTATTACGTATTTAATATTATAGGATGCTGGATTTCTTTTTTCTCATATTGGCATACCCGAGTTATATGTTTGTTACTGACCCACTAATATGCTCCTTTCTGTTCCATATGAGTGTGGAGTAAATCAGGATTTATGATTTATCTAATGGCCCAGTTAGATCTAAAGGTAGCTAAGTACATTGGCCATATCTCGATAATTTATTCCAGCCTAGACATACACTACAACTTTTAACCTCTGTCTGGTAATATTACTTCTGTTTTGGATCTGGAAACATAATATATGGATTCTTTATGATTAAGTTTAGTCCTTATTTATTTTAGATCCAATTTTGCATTATCCCTTGATATTCTTCTTATTTAATAAATGGGTAGGTGTGTAATCCTGCAATAAGGCTAAGTATGGTCTTGTCTATGTCCATATTCTGCGGCTAATGTCTTACTATCCCCTGTTGATGTCCAGATTGTGTATATCTCTAATAATCTGTTTATGATTGACATATTAAAGCTGTCTTATCTAGTTTCTACAGTTGGTATATTTTGAATTTAGATTTGCTGGTCCTTGGGACAGTTTATGTAATCTCTTTTAATTTATGGGTAAAGGGCCGAAAGGCCAAGGTTGTTCATTGCTTACCTGCTAGCATAGGCATTATTACCCTTCTTAGGCTAATGTATGCTTTTTTGCTGCAGGTAACCGAACTCCTTCTCCCATACTTTGTGGATTTTGGGCATTGTGCATTCTTGTTTCAAGCTTTTGAACAAAACTGGAATCTATTTTTTGAACGATATTTGGGTAAGTGTAATTTGCTGCGTAAAGCAGCTGTTGTCTGGAGTAAATATGAGCATAACTCCTACATATGGAAATTTCTATGGTATTGCTGCTGTTCTTTTCAGTCTTTTGCAGTTGTAATTTTTTTTGAACATCTGACTTGTAAAGGATTCTTAGTGATGAATATTCACCATATGTTTTGGTATGCTCCAATGCCTAATTGTGTCGTCTAGGCGCATATTAAATCATGATTCTGGTTTTCCTTATGTGGCTTAATGTCTTTTATTGAATTATGCATTCCCTAGCATATTAAATCATGATTCTGGTTTTCCTTATGTGGCTTAATGTCTTTTATTGAATTATGCATTCCCTAGCTTATGTCTAGGATCTGAAAACATATTTTGTTACATTAGAACCCATATCTTACAACTCCAGCATTAAATTTAGATACTATGCCAGTCACTTATTGGAAAATTTTAGAATATACTTCGGCTTCTAGGGTTTATTTTATTTAATAAGTTGCATTGTCTTGGATTAAATACCAGATTATTAGCTCAGACATGGATCATGTTTATTATACTGTTGCATTTAACTATAAAAACAACCCTAGGTTGTAATTGTCTAATTTTGATCTAATTAATCTAATTTTGAGCTTTCTCATTAGCTAAGGCTGCTTAATAGATTCAATGTCTTATGTTAGGTAAGACATCCTTCTGCAATGATTCAAGTATGTATCTGAGTTTTGTTTCATACATTTGCATATCTGCATTTGGTTTAAACTTGGTTTTTATTATAAAAAGCAACCCTAGGTTGTAAGCTTATTTATCTACTGTTATGGTGATACACTCTGGTATCAATCAGTCTTCTAATCTCTAAGGCCTCCCCTTTTGGGGTCCGATAAGTCCAGGTTGCCTTTTTTAGTTAGTAAGGTAGGCTTGGATGTCTTAGCAAGTCAAGAGGATTTGTTCAGGCCTGTATATATATATATATATATATATATATATATATATATATATATATATATATATATATATATATATATATATATATATATATATATATATATATATATATATATATATATATATTATATATATTTTTTTTTTTAATTCAAATTTTTAGCGTCTTGAAAAAGTTTTTTTTCAGCGTCACCTTAAGCGGAAGGTTTGGCGTCGCGAAAACCCGAAAAAAAAAAAAAAAAAAAAAAATTAAGCGTCTGACGGTTTTTTGCCAGCCGGCGTGCTTGAAAAAAAATTCGCGTCGCGGCTTTCACGGCTTTTCGGCGTCTGCGAAATTTTTTTTCCTACCGAGGTTTTTATCGTTAAATCGTATTTTATTAAAAATACGTATTTTTTGACTTTATCGTCGGGGAATTTTAATTTTGTATGCGTATAGAACCTATCCACGTCTGTCGACACATTCTCCTTTATGATATCCCACCGAGGTTCTGCGGCATTAATTGCCATCCCTTCCTTTTACGCCCGTCAGTCATTATTATTTGTACTTTCGCCCAAGCTTGTCAAATCCTACCGTTCCTTCCGCGGCTTATCTCCGCCCGTTCATCACGCATTCCTTTACTACTCACGGGACTTAGCCAAATTTTGCCTCTCAATGATCCCCTTCGGATCATGTTGCCACTGGCCCCATCAACGGCCTTCTTTTTCCTTCTCCTCATGACCTTTCGCCATAGCCGTGAGCCCTAATACCTTTTCGACCTCCTTCGTTTTCGTCTTCCGCTCTCCGACCTCCGGCTTCTTTCAATCTGCTGCGCTTCTTTCCTTCGTCTCTTGCCATGGCTGTTTCACCAAAATTCTCTACTCTTCAAGATACTGCTCCAAGGGATCCGGCTCTTTTTGAGTCTGTCAGTTTTTCCACTCCCACCTTTCGCGATGCTCTGGATGGTCCAAGTCGGCCATTGCGAAGCGCCCGAGTTTGTATGAATTCTCTGGCGGGGAACTTCACGCCCCAAATCCGCATCAACTCAGGCAGTTTGTCGCTCACATGACAACACCACTGAAGGATACGCCACCAGGGTCGATCAGACCACTATTTTGCTTACCCCGGTTCTGCTTTCTCAGGTATTCCAAGTCCCTCTTCGCAGGCCTTCTTTATCTTGGGCTGCTTTACAGGAACAGGATGTCGCACAATATGGCCAACCTCCTTATCAGGCAAACACTCATCGTCTCACGAACATTGCCAAGTCCCATGATACTTTTGTCAAATTTCTGTGGCGAAAATTCTATGGGTATTCCATCAAGAACACCCATATCAATAAGCAGTTTTTCAACATTGTAATCATGGCCGTCCACTCTGCCCACTCTATTGATTGGCCCCAGATTTTGTTTTTACGTCTTCTTCATTGATCGCATCAGAGCATCCCCTTCGTCGGGCCATGAAACTACCATAGGTGCTCACCTCCAAGCCATCATCCATCATTGTGTCCCTATACCCAGTCCCGGTTCCCCCTCCACTCAGCATGCTAATTCTCAAGCATCCACCCACCAACCCTCAAATCCCATTCCTGTTAACCACCAGGCTGAGACTTCACGTCCTCATCCTTCTCCTGGTCACGCTCAAAATCAAGACAAACCTATTCCTGTTTCCTCTTCATCCACGGAAACCACGCACTCAAATTCTCATCATGTTTCTCAGACGTCACAGTCTAATCGCCAACAAGGCCCCGCACTTCCACCTTCTCGACAGACCCTGTATCAATATCAGCAGGATGTACAAGCGGCTGTCCTTAAGCTTCAGGACTCGCAAGAAACCTTCATGAATGGCGTTCAAGCTTACATGGACGCCACGGAAGCAGTTCACAGGGATCTCCAAGCTGCCACCACGGAAGTTCAATCCCTTGAACATAAACTTCAACAGAAGCACGAGGCTCTTTTACAGGCCCGTGAATCTCTCAAGGCGGTGCAAGAACAGACTAGCCTGCTTGCTGATCAATAGACTCAATTACAGTCCACCATTCAAGAATTGTTGGAGCAGATCAAGACAAAGGACACCACCCTGGCTGACCTCCAAACAATGTACACGGATCTCTCTCAAAATTACAACAATCAACTCAAAGAGCTCAAGGGGCACACAGAGCAGATCAATTCTCTCAAAGGCCAATTATCCACGCTTCAAAGTCAGGTAACGCCTCTCCAGGTTCAACTCACAGAGGCTCAAAAACAGAAGATCATCGATGATGCAGAGATAGCCACTCTCCGGCTTCACCACGTCCCTTCCTCTTCACAGGCCACGCTTTATGTTATTGCAGTGCAACATATTTACTAAATGTTGGGCCATATGTTTGCTGGATCTTTATCTTTATCTAATGAAGTGGTACTTTTGCCTCTTCTGCCTTTTACAGCAGTTTGATTGACCATCTATTTATGGAAATTAAGGCTCTCCTTCACAAGATTGTTTTAAAAGTAATATGCAATTGTTTTAGGCAGTATAATTTGATGATTTGATGACCAAGTCTGGACTCATTGAATCATCTGTAGGATGCTATCTTTTTCCTAAAATTTTCCTGACTTATAATTAACAGTGATGCGCATTATATGCTAATTTCCCAAATCTTCCTTTCAGCAGATGTAGAGGCAGGGACAATGAAGGAGCACAATTTGCTTCCCTGCCACCTATAGAATAAGCTTAGGTCTGCCATTTTAGCATACTTACATTAACCATTCCGTGTTTTGCTTTTAACCTTTTTTTAGAGCCAAGCAAATAAGGGCATCTTCAGTTAATGAAATAAGGCACCAGGCCCAATGAAATGGGTACCCAAAGCATTATCTGCCCAAAGGCATTTGTGTCATCTTTGTAGAAGGGAGTAATTTTTCTTATGCATAAGCACCATTCCAGTGCATAGTATATATTAGCTCATGTTATTCCAATGTTCATATCATGCTCAAGCAATTAGCTAGCCAAATGTTTATTCAGCACTCATGATGAAAATGACTGTTGTTGCTTCAAGGCATTAACATAAAATGTTTGTGGATTCTGTTACATGTCCAGAAAAAAGTATATGACATTTGATTTTTCGTTTTGGATTTCTTGATGGAGCTGTGGCTCTCTGTTTTATGTTGGAGCTTGCAGTTCTTGAGCTAATTAAGTATCATTTCTGTTTTACAATAATTGTTTGTTCATACTATTGGAATTTGACAGCCTCTAGGAGCAATAGAAATGATGGAGTTTACCATTTCTATACTGTGCTTTCCATGCTCCAACCATACAACTTTATGATCAGATGCTAATTCACATGATGTTGAGTGATCTTGGAATCATAGGGTTGTAAATATTTCTCTAAATGATTATGGTTACATTTCACTTTCTTACGATAATGTCTACTTCAGGCACAGAAAAATCCATCAGATGTATATGAAACTAAATGCATCAATATACAATGCTAAAACAGTAATTCCGAAATGCACAAGAGACTTCCCTATGCATGTCAAATTAGGTGGACAAAAGGACACTAAAAATGAGACACCGTAACATGCGAGGACCCTGGAAGATTAATTTTTAATATAATTATTATGTGGTTGTTGCAATTCAGTCATTGTTGAAAGTAGTATGAATTAAATGTTATAGGTTAGAGACAAAACGAAATCGGGAAGGTAGGTCAGGGTTGTTTAAGCCAACAACTTTAATGTCGGTTTTGAGTTTTGGCATGCAAGTAAAACATTTGCAGACTCCTAGCTTATGCCCAACAATGTTGGGCATCATAACTATGAATACATAAAATGCCAAATGCACACAACATACATCTACAGGTTCATCATTGACAGATCAGCAACGTGGAGCGCCGTAACTGTGAACATATAAAATTCCAAATGCACACAACATACATCTACAGGCCAATCATTGACCGATTTCCAACCTGAGCAAGTAGATCACACCTACCTCTATTTCTTGAGATCCAATCCATTTGGGCCTGAAGCCTGCTAGCAAGCAAGGTCAAAATAGCTAACTCTATAAATCTCACAAATCCTCCTATATTATAAAACCATGGCGTCTGTCTATCCTTCCACCCTCATCGACGGCTAAGATTTTGCGAATGTCTCTTGGTGCCGATCGGCGGCCTAGATTTGTTCAATTGCCCCTCTACCACGATGGACGGTCTAAATCGTGCCATGTGGCATAATCTTGGCTTAAAATGTACGAAACTAAATGACTTCTAATGTGTAAGGAGAAAAACGACAGTGGGATGTTTCGGAACACAGCATCGCATCCATCCTAGGTAAAAATTAGGTCTTCCATTTTGCATTTATTTTGGAGACATGCGTCTGCATCAGAGAAGAGCAAAAGTTGTGTAAAAAGCCTGTTGGAATTACATTGTGCCTGGCTAAGAGCAACCAGAAATGATTTTCTGAGTGTTGGTACGCATAAAATTTGCCTTAAGAGACAAGATTCGATCAGGTATATGCAGCGAAGCAATTCACAGTTGTGTTTTCATTTTGTGTCCATCACGTTGCATGCATTGCCTTCCCAACTGCCCTAGATCGCATCACGTGGGCAATAATTTTGGCTGAAACTAAATGTGCCTGTGGTGTACTAAATAAAAAGGAAACGTCTTCACACAAGAACGCAGCTGCCGCATCTATCGATCTGCTTGTGGGAGATCGCAGGATTCATTACACAGATATATTGATAAACTATAGCATCATAGAGGTAGTATTTGATTGCAGTATTTTGAACTACTGTTAGAAGGAATATAAATTTCATGGATTGTCAATATGCTTTAGGTCATGGGTTACAATTGCATAGATTCAAAGAATGAGATATTCTAGAATGGATATCTGGCTTAGTCTTTTATCTTCTTTGAGAGAAATCCCTGATGATAAAATTGTCAACTTCTATAGATCAAAAAGCCTGTTGTAGCGAAAGTTATGTAGATAAGGTTTAGTAAATTCACACAAGAAGTTTTGAAAGGGCAGTAATAACCTGATTGTTGCGTATGATAAATGCGGCTGACATCATAAAGGAAGCATTTGCATTATCTTATGCTATTGGTAGAAGGAGGATCCCTGCTAAAAGAAATTCCACTTTTCGTAGGTGGCTACAAGAATTTGATTGCTCCAACAACGTATATTTATATCTTGAAAGGTTGTGGTAAGATAAGTAATACATACAAAGTCCAATAAATTCATGCAAGAATTTTTGGAAAGGCAGACCATTTCCTTAGATACTCCTTGATAATGTCATGATTGATGCATACGACAATGTGGCTTAGTTTCAAAGGCACAAAAGGCCTTTGACAAAGTCCGTTTAAGATGTTATGTCTTGGACATATTATATATTTCTCAGTCCAAATATACAAAACCTTTTACTATAACAAAAATAAATTTCCTTGCAGTCCATGTTGATCTACTAGAATGAGCGCGCAGGGATTCTCTATCTCTAAAAACATGTTAGAACTCGATCGTCGCATCATGCTTAACCTGGATCCAAGATGCAAGAGTATGCTGTTAATTCAAGCTGTTATAAACTTTTTGGTTTTGCTAAGAACTTGTGGCAGGATCAAGCAGATGTAGTTAAGATCAGAGAAGGGGCTTGAAAGAGATTTTTTATTGGCAAAACTTTGGTCTACGTGTTTGCCAAATTTAATTCTCTCGTGTTTCACTTTTAAAAAACTAAAGATTTATTTCCCATGAGAGGTGTTGTCTTCTGTAATTTATTAATTGCATGTAAACATTGGGTCTTTCCCTACATTCACTTTGGAAGACATGCATAAGAAAGAGCAACAGTTATGTCAGGCTCTGGGCCGAGCTTGCTTCATAATCCACACATATAAGAATTAGCAAAGAAAAATAGTGGTTGAGTTTGAAAAATGGACGATAGGGTAGATGAAGGAGACGGGTGTGGACTTACACTAAGCTCCCATTTGGAAGTTGTAGGTCATGAAGTTGTAGAGTATGAGAAATACACCTGTTAATTGTGATGTTCACAGCTCTTTTATCAGCTTCAAATGCAAGTAAGTCACACATGATCTGAAGACTAGACCCAGCATTAGGACCTGTCATGACATGTGATGATGATCTGTGCAAGCATTGAGATGCATCTCAAAATACAGTTTTAACAATATCTTCAAAATAGAATAAGAAATTCTCAACTACACCATGAAGAAAGGAAAAACGTACCTAAAAGCATAGAGGAACTGATTTTGGGATAACTCTCCCCGAGTTTCTATGCTTTGAGCTCATTAGCCTTATTGCTTGCTATTCGAAATGGAGTTGCTTCAAAAATATGTTGCATTTTAGCTTCGCATGTGGTTATGTTCTGATGCAAGCGTCGTGATGTATGTCGAATGTATCTTCAAAAAAGAATGGGAAATTCTCTTCCAGACCTATTATATGAAGGAAAAAAAATAACTCATACCTGAAGGCACAACGAAACTGATTTTGGGATAGCTCTGACCGGAATTTTATTGCTTTGAGATCAAATACTATAGTTTAATGGCAAATTCTTGGCTTTGTCGACTTCCTCTAGTGTTTCTTAGGAGCAGAATAACCACAATCCATTTTCCAAAATCTGCAAGCGCATCTGCAACCCCATGACTCGAAGGCCGGTTAGGCGGTTCAAACAGCATCGACGGAAACAGAGGTGACCGCCAGTTTACTGGCAACAGCCAGTTTGAAGCAGTTTTTGGCATATACTGGGTATATTCTAGCATATACTCAAAATATGCCGAAAACCCACTTGTGCGAGGGTTTGCCTCCCTAGGGACAACCCAAAAACTAATTCATGTATATAGTAGTAGTATGAAGCAAATGAAGAGATCATAAGCAAGTTTTCACTTTTAGAATTGAAGACTTCATTAATTTATGTTGCATAAAGTACCAATGGTCTAAAAGGTAATAGTTTACCATCTCCAAAATCATACCACATTGCGTTGCATAGAGCCTATTAGATGATTTTGCAAACTCGTACCCATCTTAAGCTTGGTTATTCAAATCCCATCAGCTACCACTAGGTGGATGAAGTGGGTGAGTGCATCTCACCATGCGGTGTGTGTTCCCTCCCTTCAATAAAAGAAAAAAGGTCTAGCAAAAAGGCACCCCAGGGGTTGTGGCAAGATTATGCAGTGTAATGAGAGTCATTTTTCTTTTCTAACTTTTATGGTTGCTGCATACACTTGATCCACAGTGTGCTCTAATTTGTCTTAGTAGGCCTTTGGCAACTGCAACATTCTACAAAAATTGGCTATATCTATGTCTATATTCTGCACATAAAATAAAAAAGGACACTACCTGGTAAAAGTGCCCTATAGAACACGAAGAAAATCTCATCTATAATGTAATGCCAGCTATGGTCTTCTAAATTATAGATTCACAAACTAAATACATGATATAAACAGTTTGCCAGATCATTATTCTTGGTGAAAATCCTAGCTGCAAATGTGGAAGGTCAATATCAACAGGAATCGTAAGAAAAGGTTCAATCAAAGTGCAAACATGCAAACCTTATGATCTGACATTGAAGAACTGATGGCTATGATTGCAAATATCATTTTCATTTACCTGCAATATCTCACAGACAATTACAAATTTCTTTTTCAAATTTCACCTTTTGGCAAAAGTATGCTGGTGGGGTACAAAAAAGTGCGGCCCCAGCACTTAGATCAGCACCCTGCACCTACTATTCTATCATAGTATTCCACTTGTCATTCATTGGAGCTGTTACGTATTTCTATTGATTACCTAATTACCATGTGCTAGTACCAGTAACACCCTAAACAAGCTGCCATATGGTGTGCTATATGAGTGCTGTCAGCATGTGTCCGGACGTCTGCTTTTGTACCCCACCAACATACTTTTGCCCAATACAGTCTTTGAAGTTGAGATTATGGCACTGATTTCTCCCTGTGATCTGATTCATTGAACTTGGTTTTTGAGCTTGTTTTTAAGTTAAATAAGGGAGGCAGCAGATCGAACAACTAATAAGTTGTTATTTTTCCTGCTTCTACAATGCTAGATATTCCAAGCCATTCTTGCAAGTGGGGCAAATGAGGGAGCTGCTCCACAATAAATGTCGGTGTAGAAGCTCGAGCTTTATGCCAAAATCATGTATCCTAAATTTTAAACAATGTTATGAAGTTTAATAACTAGCAAATGCACTATAAAAATGAAACAACAATGAGGGAAGGCCGTTGACTTTGGAATATGGAATCAGTATAATTTCATCATATGTGATTGAAGTCAGTCTCCTAAAGAGAATTGATTGCACCTATGAACATGCCAAAACAGAAAAATCACAAATGGTGCAATGACAAATCAAATCTATTGGCAAGACTTTTGGGAGAATCTCAAAACTTTGCCGATTACCTTTTGTAAGGTAGTAATTGTCAATACATCTGAAGTATTCCCTATCTGAAGTAGGTAGGTAGGTAGGTAGGTAGGTAGATTTGTTTATATCCACGATACAAGCACTTACATGTCCCTGTTTCAACAACTTGAGCAATAGGTATAAAGTTCGGTTTTATCAGCCAGTCCATCTGCACCATAGAGGACAGGAACAAACTAAGAACTAAAGCACGCAACTCTTGTGCAGTATGCCTATGAATCATAAAATGTCTGACATTTTTTCACACCTTTGCTCTTTCATAAGCAAGACATAATGATAACATTATTCAAGCCTTAAAATTATGCTGGCACTCAAAAAGGGATTATAAGTTAATGAACCTACGACCAAAATTAAAAAATAGCATACAGTTCGTCTATAGTAAGAACTCCGAAGGAATTATACGGCTCAAACGGCCTGCCCACCATAGAGGACAAGAATAAACTCTACATTGCCAAAAGCTCTAAATTGACCCCTGTTTTTGCAGTCGTGATGGTACTGAATAGTGGCGAACATGGGAAAGACAACAAAATGAAAGAAGGTATACAAGCCAACGAGAGATAAAAGGCAGAAGGGAAAAAATTGTTAAAATCCAAAGTTACCAATAACTACCTGGATGAGGAGAATAAAACAAGATAAAAGGAAGAGAAACAGGGGACGCAAAGAGGGGTATTATTATATCCTCTAGGATGTAGAATAGAAGAGAAATCTAAGAAAGTGAAAAATGGAAGAAACCATAAGCTCTAGAGCCAAAGGATTCGCGGCGCATTCCATCTTTTTTCCATCTAATAGCTAATGTTTTTTGAAAAACGGCTAAAAAATCGCCAAATAGCTAAGTTTAGCTCTTGAATTATCCCATGTAATGGGCAATATTTTTGTCTTCACTCCCCCCTTAATTAGAAAAGTTTTAAGAATATCCGAAATTGCTTTGACCACCATAAAAAGGCACTTTGATTCTAACCTCCAACCCCCTCCTCCAATATTTTCCAACCCCCTCCCCCCCACCTCACAAAAAAAAAGGGGGTAAGCATGCTAGAAATCTTTTGAAAGAATTCTTTTTAAAATGGCAAAGAAGTTCTTCAGGGATGAAACCACGAACATACATGGTGTGAAGAAAGGAAAGAGAAAAATCAGACCCGGCAGCGGCGACAGTGTTTGGGGTCTGGGTTCGGGAACTCCTGCAAGCCCTGTGAGGACCCGTGGATCAAACAGGAGAATCCGGTATCTGTGTCACGCGGGATTTGCACAAAGAAACAAGGGAAAGGAAAAGAGAGAAAACAAAGAAAACAATGAGAAGACAATGATGAAGACAAAACTTCTTGATATCAATGATGATACATGAGCTCTCGCAATAGAGAGAAACAAAATGGAGATAAGACCAAAAGCTCATCTAAAAACTCGAGTGCTAGCTCTACTCATATATATAGTACAATGGCCTCTGGCCCAATATAGACACTTTGTCAGATCTCGGTGCCGACTTCTGGAAGGAGGCCTGATTTCTGAGGAATCTTGGCGGTGCCTCTTGAAATGCCCGAAATCACCACGATCTTGTGGACGCCGACGACGGTGACCGTCCTTATGCATTCTCGGCCTCTTCTTTTTGGCGGCGTGGCTTCTTTGCTTGGTCTCGCTGCTTGGATTGCTTTGCTTGGACTTTCTTTGCTTGGTCTTCTGCTTTGGGCTTTTGATGATGACCTCGACCTCGACTGTTGTGGCTCCTTGTTCTTGACTGGTCCTCAGGTATGCATGAATAGTCCTGTACAAGGACGTACAGGACTAACACATGCAGAAGAAGTAGATGTAACATTTCGTAAAGAAAATAAGTAAAGACTAACCTTAGACGCCTTGAAGATATGGCGTATAGAATTGATCACCATTTAGAGAACATATTGCATTGCAATGACAGGCAAAAGAAGCAGATGTAATCGCTTTTTATGAAGATAATCTGCAAGGAGAATTCCAGACGCCTTAAAGTACGTTTATGCGATTGAACAGAGAAACAGAAGTTTAAAACCTAGGGCTAGCAAAGAATGCATCTTAGAAGGCCAGGCAGCAACTCATTGCCTGAAGCTGTGAGGAACATCTGCTAGAAAGCCATCCAGGCATGAATTTGGCGCTATGGACTCAGATATGAATACCTTAGAAGCCAAGGCAGCAACTCATTGCCTGAAGCTGTGAGGAACATATGCTAGAAAGCCATTCATCATCCAGAATTTGAAGAAGCGGATGGTGCCTGTGAGACAAAACAAGACAGGGCCGATTTAGAGAATCAAAGATAACCCATTTCATTGTGTTGTAGCCAGAAATATATATATCTATAATAGGGTTCTGATTATAAGCCACGCCTTAAGGGCTTATAACACACTCCCTTAATCAAAACCTGATCAGAATACAATGCTATACAGAATTGCTGACTCCTAGAGTCAATTTATGATAGAAAAATACCTCTATACTTAGAGGTTTGGTAAGAATATCTGCTAGCATCTCAGATATAGGGAAATGCATCATCTCAATGGACCCATCGACTACTCGTTCTCGAGTGAAATGATGATGGATTCCAATATGCTTAGACCGCTTATGGAGGATGGGATTAGCTGTGAGAGCAATGCTACTCTTATTATCATTATAGATGATGGAAGGTTCCTTTTGAGTGTATCCCAACTCATCCAAAAATTGCCTTAGCCACACTATCTCTCGTACAGCTGCAGAGGTTGCCATATACTCTGCCTCACAGGAGGATAGGGCTACACTAGTTTGTTTACAGCTAGTCCAAGTAATGGCTGCTCCATGGGGCATAATTGTGAAGCCTGTCGTAGACCTACTACTGTTGGGATCTCCTGCCAATCTGCATCTACAAAGCCAACTAATGTGACTTCCGGATCATTAGAATCTGGTCTGAACAATATGCCTTCATTTGAAGTATCTCTAAGATATCTAATGATATGTTTCACAGCCTTCCAATGGGGAGGTCCTGGATTTTGTAAAAACCTGCTAGCAACTCCTACTGATTGAGCTATATCAGGTCTAGTATGGATCATGATATGCATTAGACAGCCAATTGCGCTTCTATATGGTATGTCTTTCATGGCTGCTTTTTCCTGTGAGGTTTTTGGCTCCATGTCTTTGGTGAGTTTACAATGCAAAGCCGCTGGAGTTGCTTTAGGTGAGGCATGGTACAGTCCAAAACGTTTGCACATATTCACTATGGCCGTTTCTTGATGAATCAACATGGTTCTTTCCTCCCTGTTTCTGATTATCTGTAATCCAAGGCAGGTTTGGATTGGGTCTAAGTCTGTCATCTTGAAAGCTTGAGCCAATTGCTTTTTGAGATGGTTTATAGGTAAAATTAGATTACCTGTGATGATAAGGTCATCAACATACACCACAATGATGATAATAAAATCCTCTTGCGAGATCACATAAACATTCCATTCTGTTTGACATCTTTTATAGCCAAGGCTTCTGAGAAAGGTGTCAATCTTTTTGTACCATTGGCGTGGACTTTGTTTAAGGCCATAAATCGCTCGATTGAGATTGCAAACCAGATGTTCAGTACCTGGAGTGACAAATCCTGGAGGTTGATGCATGAATATCTCTTCCTCAAGATCTCCATTGAGAAACGCTGTTTTTACATCCATGGTTTCAATTTCCCAGTTTTCTTGTGTAGCCAAAGCTAAAATAGCCTTAATTGTCGTAGATTTAGCTACAGGGGAGAAAGTCTCATTATAGTCTATCCCATACGTTTGAGAAAAACCTCGAGCTACTAGACGAGCTCTATATTTGTCCACACTACCATCTGGTTTAGTCTTGACCTTAAAGATCCACTTGCTGCCTATAGCTTTTCTGCCTGCTGGAAGTGAAACTAAATCCCATGCATGAGTTTCTTCCATGGATTGGAGTTCATTCTTCATGGCCTGATGCCATTCAAGTGCTTGAGGGCCATGTATTGCTTCTTCATAAGTGATTGCTTCTAGCAACTCTGCGGCAAAAGCCATGTTGGCACACACTTCTTCTAGATTCTCCTGCCAAGCAAACTTTCATATTGACTGACTTTAGCTAAATGAGATATAGCCTGTTTGTACTCCTTCCATTTTTCAGTAGGACATGGGGTTCTGATGGACCTCCTTACACTAACCTCTTCTGAGGGTGGGGTTGCCAAAGGTGTAGATCGTCCTCCTGAAGGCTTCTCATGAGAGTTACTAGGAGACTTTGAGTCTGAATCTGCATCATCTTGATCTGGAGTACCTGGTGCCAGGTTAGAAGAAGAAGAACATGGTAAATCTACCCAAACCAGTTGTGGATCTTGGGTGGATCTAAACAATGAGGGATCGCACGAATATCCGAATATGTCCTTGGCTGTTAAGACCTCTTCGTCAAATGTTACAGAACTTGCCTTTATCAGTTTCTTAGTTTTAGCATCCACCAAGCGATATCCTTTACTGTCTGAATAGTATCCTACAAAAATAGCTCTTTTTGCGTGGTCCTCAGTTTTTGTCCTAATTTCAGATGATACATGAACATATGCTGGACTCCCAAATATTTTTAAATGATTAACAGTAGGCTTACTTCCAGTCCACACTTCAACCGGCATTTTGTCTTTGACAGCTGAGGTAGGTGCTCTATTTTGTAAATATGCCGCTGTTAGCACTGCCTCTCCCCAAAAATTATCTGCCACTTGCGCATGCTTGATCATACTCCATGCACATTTCTTAATTGTGCGAATTTTTCTTTCTACGACTCCATTATGATGATGTTCATATGGAATAGTCAATTGCCGATGGATCCCTAACCCTTGAAGAAATGAGGTGAAAGTACTTGATAAATGCTCCTTCGCATTGTCACATCTTACAGACCTGAGCACATGTTTAGTAGCATCTTCGGCTTGCTTCTTCCATTGTTTAAAAAGCTCAAAGACTTCATCCTTAGTTTTCATGAGACATATGCTAGTGAATCTGGAATAATCATCTACCAGAATCAGAAAGTACAGAAAACCATTAAATATAGGCTTACCCATTGATGCAACATCGAAATGAACTAGGCCGAGAAGCTCTTTAGCTCTGGTCCCTTTGGATTTTTTCCTTGCTCCTTGAGTTTGCTTAGCCAAGACGCATCCTTCACAAAGAGCTAGATTGTGATTCAAGTTGATGTTCAACCCATCTACCATGTTTGTAGTCTGAAGAAACTTGAGACGTGTCTCATTAATGTGCCCCAAACGAAGATGCCACAGTTGCATTTGATTTATACCTGCTTCAACTTGAAAAGCTTGACTTGTGTTCTCCTCAAACTCATATAAAAAACCTCTTCTTTTTTCCACTCCAAGAAGAACATTAAGTTCATCAAGAAGTAATGCTGATCTGGATGTAATTTTTGTATCAACTCCTACATCACTGATTTGAGAGAGTGACAATAGGTTCCTTTTTAGTTTGGGAACATACAAGACTCTTTGCAACTCTCTCATTTTATCTTGGAGTTGAAACTCCAGAGTGCCATATGCTTCAATTTTCAACTTAGTGGCTATCCCATTCACATATTTGTCCGGGTCTGCTTGATGAACATTTTTCAGCCATGGTAGTTGAAACGTCATGGTGTGAGTGGCTCCACATTCTAGAACCCAAGCACGACCACCTGGGTTTGCATCATGTTCAGCTCCTAAAGCCATTACCTCGTGATCAGCATCATCTGAAATGTCCTTCTCCTTCCAAGACTGATGCTCTTGAGCTACTATTGATGAAAAACAATATGAAAGATCATCGTCATGATCATCGAGACAATGATTCCATCTTGTTTGAAGAAACATCTGCCATTCAAGGGTATGACCCATTCCTTCATCTTCATAATCTGCGATTGCCATGGAGGTTGTGGTCTCTTCTTCGTCTGACTCGCTCCCCCTATCATTATGTTGAGCACTAGAGGCAGTTGGTTTCCTGTAATTAGACCACTTCCTTCTGTCCTGAAATGTGACTTTCTTGCCCGATTCCTTCTTAGCTTCTGCTCTCTTTCCTTTATTTTCAGATTTGTTTGAAGGCATGGCATTGCAAAATCGAGCAATGTGCCCAATTTCTCCACACTTATAACATGTAGGAGGCTCTCTTCTTCCATCTTTGTTTGCTTTAGATGTTTTCGCAAAGTTAGTCTCTTCAACCTCCTAAGCTTCTATGTTAGAAGCTTGTAATACTGCTCCAATCACTGCATCAGATTTGAGTTTTCCTTCGTGACATCCAAATGTTTGTTTCAAAGCTTTGTATTGTGCCGGCAAACTGGCCAGAATAGCCATAACTAGGTCATCATCTTTGACTCGATGATTTAAAGCACCTAGTTATGTAGCTAAAGATTGCATCTTGCTAATATGGTCAGCTAGATGCTCATGGTCCAACATCTTTGCAGAAAAGAATTTCTGCCATAGGTAAAAATTTTCAGATGTATAGCTCTGCTTGAAAGTTGCTCTCAGACATTCCCATCCACGTTTTGCGGAGCTTTGAAGACGAACTAATGGAATTTGATCATCCCTGAGCCTAGGTGGTTTTGGCTCTATTATCTTTCTTTTTCCACTCATTCGTCTCATCAACAGACTTCTTTGTTATTTTCTTCTTTGTCTTCTGAGTTTTACTGCTTTCCCCTTCGTCATCTTCCTCCTCAGATGATCTTCTCTCTCATCAGGACATGGATCATCCCCATTGACCACTCCCCAGCAATCTCTCCCTTCAAGAATGCTCTGCATCCTCCAGAACCAATATTTAGCATTGTTTCTGTCTAATTTATCCAGACTTTTCAGATCAATCTGTAAATTAGAAGACATTGCTGCTGCTAGGTTGAAATCTGACCGCTCTTCTTCCTTTTATCCTGGGCTATGGAAGCTGCCGGTTCTAGTTCTCTAATCTGGTAGACTTGGTTTGCTTTGATACGATGAGACAAAACAAGACAGGGCCGATTTAGAGAATTAAAGATAATCCATTTCATTGTGTTGTAGCCAGAAATATATACTACAGAATAGTAGTCGGTTCGTTTCATCTCCTCCTAAACTCTTGCAGTATCTATAATAGGGTTCTGATTATAAGCCATGCCTTTAGGGCTTATAACAGCCTGGAAGCGGATATTGACGCTGCGCTTTGCAGCCCATGGCTATTGCAGACCTTGCCCTGCTTCGCCATAGTTGAAGCCCTTAGTCTTTAAAGCGAGAAGAAAAGGCTATCTGGACTATATGGCTTAGCAAACACAGCGGCTGCTGTTCTGCTATATCGTTTGTTTTATCTTATCATTTGTTATGGACCATTGATGAACACAATATTCTTGTGCATATTCCTTTTCCTGGATTCCAGACCGTCTACCAAGTCCATGATGGGGTCAAATCCCCATTTCCATCTCATCATAAGATTTCCCAACCTTTGCAACAAGTCAAAATACAAATCACACATAACAACATGTCACAAAAGAATTGATGAGGGGATTTGAACCACATATGCCAGAGAATTTAGCAACAAGTGAAATTAGCTGGAAGAGAAGAAGAAACTCGCAACACAAGATACAAGGAGCTCAAATACAACAACAACCTGTGTAAGAGTACGCAACAAACACCTTAACCTTCACACGGAACAAAGAACTAAACCACTCTGGCCAGATGCATGCTGCAGCAACATGTACATGTGACCTCAGCTTCTCCTCCATGCAAACCTGCTGAGCATGAGGCAGCAATCGAACCATGTATCTGCAAACATTTCAAACATTTCAAGAAAACAATTCAAACATTTCAAATCCTGCACCAATGAAGCCTCAGTCATAAATTGCATGTCATCAGCAGAGAACAAGATTACCAGCCTGATGTTAGAAGTAAGGCTTCCTTGCTTTCAGCATTTTCAGTTGCCCAAAATTCTGACACAAAGAGTAACATGGCTGGATTATAAGACCACAATTTGAAGCATAACATCGGATCATGTTCCCAGCTCATTCTAAACTTGACACCATGAAATCTGTATGCTTGAATGGTTGTCAACATACACAATATACAGAAATGAATAATTAGCTATCTTTGTAATACACTACAACCCCAACATTTGGTCCACAGCTGAAAACAACAGTAAAAACACAATATGGGTTGTTTTTTTGAAGATTTGAAAAAAACCTACACGTAGTTATACGGAGGTGTGGTTTTCAAGGATATGATATAGTTTTTCTTAAGGAGCCATAGTTTTTTTTTATAAGAATGTGTGGTTTCTTAAGGAGGCATAGTTTCTTTTTTAAGGATGTGTTGCTTTCTCGGGCTGTATAGTTTTTCGACGGGATGTTTTTTTTCTAAGGTGTTTTTTAAGGTAATGTTTTTTTTAGGTGTAGTTTTTTATGGTTTTCTAAGAATCCATGTATGACCAAGTTGTCCACAATGCCATAAAATGGCAGCATACAAAAACTATATGCATGCTTGACACACTTCACTAGCATTGTGTGTGTGTGTGTGTGTGTGTGTGTGTGTGTGTGTGTGTGTGTGTGTGTGTGTGTGTGTGTGTGTGTGTGTGTGTGTGTGTGTGTGTGTGTGTGAGAGAGAGAGAGAGAGAGAGAGAGAGAGAGAGAGAGAGAGAGAGAGAGAGAGAGAGAGAGAGAGAGAGAGAGAAGTTGTCCACATGCCATTAATGCCATAAAATGGCAGCATACAAAAGCTATATGCATGCTTGACACACTTCACTAGCATTACGTGTGTGTGTGTGTGTGTGTGTGTGTGTGTGTGTGTGTGTGTGTGTGTGTGTGTGTGTGTGTGTGTGTGTGTGTGTGTGTGTGTGTGTGTGTGTGTGTGTGTGTGTGTGTGTGTGTGAGAGAGAGAGAGAGAGAGAGAGAGAGAGAGAGAGAGAGAGAGAGAGAGAGAGAGAGAGAGAGCTTGTAGAGCATGAAACTCGAAGACATCCATCACTTGGCAACTTGTAGCGAAGAACCAAAAGATGGACACTGGTTTAGCATCATATAGGCATTTCTTGAAGAATATTAGATCACCTAAGCATCTTGAACACTTGAAGTCAAAGGCTGAAGACCCCAAAGTTGGAAGACCACTCGAATTTCAACGAGACTTTGCATGAGCCATGATATTACTTCTTAAGGCATGATTTGCTATTTCCCAAGGTCTTCACTACCATTCCACCCAAAAAAAATCATCTTTTTTTACATCCTTTTCTCCCCTTTCATACACCATTGCCATTTGTCGAGATCAAAGTTAGCAAGACCATTTTTCCTAGTCAAAAGTACATGATTCATCCATCACATATGAAAAATTGCTAAAATTTCATCCTAGTGTGGTGAATAACATGGTGTAAAATACATGCTGTAATATATGCTATGTGGTGCCTAGTAGTGTGGTGAAAAATATGGTGTAAAATAAATGCTGTAAATATATGCTTTGTGGTGCCTAGTGTGGTGAATAACGAGGTGTAAGATGAATGTCTATAATATATGCTATGTGGTGCCTAGTGTGGTGGAAAATATAGTGTGCAATAAATTATGTAATATATGCTGATCACCTTGTTATCTTCCTTGCAGTTGCAATTGTTCAGGAAATTCAACACGGAACATCCTAGTGTTATGATCAAGCAGAGGATGTTTGAAAAGCTGAAAGACTTCAATAGTTGCTGCTGTATATACCATGTTAGAATGCAGATACTAATAGATGGCTTCAATAGTATGAGAACTAAGCACCCAAAAAGCTGCAAATTTGACTTGTCAACTTTGCGTCGGACATATATGGTGAATGCAAAAGGCCTCGAATACAAAATAAGTAGCACAAGAAGTTTGTGGCAGGGAATTTTATGTGAGAAAACTAGCTTCCAACCTTACCATAAGAAGGAATGCATTCTAGGTTAGTGTAAAGAGTGTGGGATTAAGAAGTTCCCTATCTGCCCACATGAATAATCTAGTGATAGTGGCATGGTGAGGTGGGAATATCTAGACTATGAAAAAACTGAATTCAGAGATGGCAACAAGAAGTCTAAGCTCGTTCACCAACACAATGAAACTGCAAGTCTTCCACTGGTGAACAAAATGTTGGAGAAGCTTCCAAAATTTCCTTTACACAACTTCAGATATAAGTGGCAGGCAAGCCAGTACAAAGAACTCCTTGATAACTTGCCTGGAGATGCTTACCTATCCGTGGTTGACTTCGCAGAGAATTATACTTTTAAGGAGCGCGAATGAAGTTCACCCATGCTGGGGTCAACATCCGTGATAACTATATTTGTTCAAATAACCTATCAGGTTGATCCACGGACAGACACCATTGAGAAGGAAACACACTACTATGTGTCAGATGATAGGGAACATGACACACTTTTTGTTCAACATTGTTTTATGAAACATTTTGAGTACTTAAAGCAGAAAGGCAATGTCCCCAACAAAGACTACATATTTTTAGGATGGTCTTTGCATCACCATTTTATTTTGTTGGAAGGTACAGGTTGTGATCTGAGGTCAACATGATGTGGAACTTCTTTGGATCAAACCATGGAAAAGGTGAACATGATGGGAAGGCAAAGAGAATTGAAAAGATGGATCTGAGGTCTCTGACTTAAACATCCCCGACATTAAACTAGATAATGCCCATGATGTGGTGAAAATTGCGAGAAAACAATTTCAATGTGAATGGACCTAAATGGAAGAAAAGTTCGAGATACTTCTTGGAAATAAAACACGAGGATATCAATAGGAAAAAGGCTTGGGGTGCGGAGACAATTCGGAAAACCGAGGCAAATTCATTGGTCCATGGATTCAAAGATGAAATCCAACACGGCTACATACCGTAAAAGCTATCATGTTTTTTTTGCGGAATTGTTTGGATGGAAAATGGGACATGTGTGAGAACAAATTGTATGTAGATGAATGGAACCTTGTAGTCGTTGAACCATCCTCCAATGTTCATGCAGATGTGGAAGAGACCCGCAAGTCTACCAGGCCACTATACTCAACCTTGGCAAATGTACTTGCAGAAGCACTCAGAGAAGGAGACAACTTTGCTGTTGCTGCACCTAAAGGGAATGAGGAGGATTACAGATTTTGGATGTTGCTATGCACCAAGCCAAAATTTGAAGTTGAAAATGACTTCAAGCGAATCCGAAACCGGTTTGTGAGAGGTGAAAAACCGTTGTGGAGGGCATTTACTATAGAAAGAAGCCCGGTCAAAGGTGATGTATGAGTTGTGCACAAATGAGCCAAAGTCACTTGTATTCTCTACTCAAATTTGTGCTATTCGAAGTTCCCCATGCGATTAGATCAAGAAAGGTGCTCGAACTGCTTTACGAGGCTAGACCCCGAGCGGATGAGGAAAAGATTCTAGAAAACTTGCCCGAGGTTTTATCTGATGAAGATATCATGTCTGATGAAGAATAGTTTTTTCTGGAGCTACAGTATGACGTCAGCTGAGATCCTAAGTTCATTGTTGGACACATTCTTACAGGTTAGGAAATGATTCAGAAATTTTGAATATATGTTGTTGTGTCTTGCCTTGTTTGGGAACAATATAAGAAACTCAATTCCATGCTCAATTGCATTTTGATGTCCCTTGTTTCAATGTAATATGTTTGCTTTTGATGTAATATGTAATTGTATTTTGATGTCTTTGATGTAACATGCGCCAGGTTCACCACATGTTTCACCACATGAGTCACCACGCCAGGTTCATCACATGTGTCACCACATGTTTCACCACATGTTTCACTTTCTGGCTCTTTTCCCGAGCCAGATAGATCCTTCTGAACAGCTTTTCCACTTTTTCTTTCCTTTTCCTTAAATTCTCTCGGTTCCATCAATTCCCCTCATCATCCTTTGGCTGACATCCGTACCCGAAAATCATTAGGGGATGGCGAAAATTAATGACCTCGGACAACCCAAAAGGCCCGAGTGCCATTCTTCCGCTCCCGGCCCGAAGTTTACATTTTGGCCAGTTTGGGGAGCACTTATAGTTTCTGGCAGCTACTTCCGAAGCGGTTCTGATTCTGATTGGGAAGCGTTTCTGATTTCTGGCTGACTCACAGTTCGGGTTCCGACATGGCCAACTTCACCTTCCGGATCTTTGCAAAACCAAGGAGTACCGGAATGGGACAATGTGACCCGAGAAAGAAGAGCCCCTAATACCTAGGCGTGTTGTCCCCGATTTTCACCAATGTCAGAATGGATGGACATCCTCGAAAACAGAAATTTCTCTATTCACCGGATGAAAATATGATCACAGAAATGCTGAAAGCTCTCACGAGGAGGATGAATTGTACACCGAACCTCCCAGACCCCTCTCCTTACTCTGCTGCCACTGAAATTTTTAAGAACGATCATCTTTGGCCTATTTCTCATACTATTGACCAAGATCCGCAAAGGTTGAAACCTTTTTCTCCTTAATGGCTACCAAGCCTTTACGCTTAGACAGGTTCTTGTTTAGTTATGATAGGTTGTTTACTGAGGACCAATTCCTTCACTTGGGGATATGTTCTATCATCACAAGGCCAAGCAGATGCACATGGAGAAGCTGCTATTCCGCTTTGGTAACACCGCACCCATTATAGTTTTTGCTTTCCCTCCAAAATGGGAGGAAATAGGCTCGGCAAGTGACCCGGTGGCCACCGATCCGGTGATCATAGAAGAGGACGAGGAGGAGCTGGACCCGGATCTCTTTTGATAGATCCACAAGAAGGCAATGTATATAAGACCGAGAAATGAAAGCAATGTATATAAGAAGTTTTGTTTCTCATGTAATCTGAAAATGTTTAATACAAATCATTTTATATGTTTAATATGGATCTTCAGTCTTCAATCTTCACTCTTTAATAGACTAAGGGAAAAGGTACAACATCCAAAGAGTCGGATTTGGTGGGAGCAGGGTGAAAGTGACACCTGAAAAAGTTACATTAAGGATGAAACGTAATGGGACAGAAACACATGATGAAACCCACCATTGGAAATCTGTCACATCAAATGCAGGGTCAATCATTCAAAAGCTGGCTCGGCAGGAAGCATTGGACGGAAACCCTAAATCTAGTTTTGCATGCAGACATTGGCTTATCCCAATCCAGCTATGGCGGAAGAAGACAGAAGGAGAACACGAACACAAACAATTTCGCCCGATTCAAATGCAATGCATCCGGTAGGACCTATCTTTGGAGCAAATAAACCAGAACAGGGATATTAGAGGAGCAGGGCCAACGGGAGGATCCATGAATTCGAGGTATTCTAGGCTTAAAACATAGGTTAATTCCCTGATAGGCTTAAAGACTTAGAAGCCAAAGCGTGTGATGAAGGTTCCCTTTCTTTGTGGTAGAACGTGATTTCTATATTACTAATCTTAATATTTGTGATGATGTGCTACACAGACGGGCAGAGTAGATTGAATAGGTTTGGTGCTGCTGATAGGATGATGAGGAATCTTGAATACTCGGATGAAGAAGAATCCGGCTTTCTAAGCTTGAGCGGTAGAAACTTTTAAGGCACTTAGAAGGGAGATGGTGCATGCCAAAGCCATCAAAAAAGTGCTGAAGCAGCATGAATTGTGGAGGTTCAATAGTCTGAAGCCTTACTTTCAGAACTTATACCACAAATGGCAGCAAAGAAGGGAGGCCCATGTCCTCCTCTTATTGGACTTCACTAACTACAGTACTACCACGCTAGACATGTTGCTGAAGATGTTTGGCAGGAATGAGGTCCCTGATTTAACCATGCAGAATGTGGAGGAAATGGTCTAGAACTGAACTTGAAAAAAAAGAAAAACTTGGTCCAAATATTTTGCTCATCGATATGTATCTAAGACATCTTTAGATAATTTTGTTAAAAACAACGTTTGCATCACCACAGTTTTCACCCACAGTTGTCACCATAGTTTTCACCACAATCAGCCAGAAGCATTGACCATTTTTTGACCCGGTTAGAAAATGGAATGGCTCTTATATTCCTCACAGTATCTTGACTGATTTTGGTGATAGCAATATATGGATCCCAAATTAGGTCCCTGAATTGATATGAGGCCAAAATTCATTAAGCTCTACTTTGTGCAAAGATTCTTGCAAGGCCACTAACTTTTGCTTCAGGGAATTCTGTGTTTTTCTTTTCAGTTTCTTTTGAACCCGAGCCACCCACCTCATATTTTTCTATTTGCTGCTGGTTACCATATTTTGTTAGTGTGCAGATCATAAATTCTGCACCTTGAAATTCTGTTTGTTTTGGTATGCTATTTCAGTAAAGGCATACTTTGTTTTGTACTTTGCATTTTATAATTAATGACAAAAACTGTCATTTGAGTTACAAACTAAATACCAAACATGTCTCTTATATCTGTACAGAAAAGGATAGAAACAGTTCAGTTAACTGAAAGAATAGTGGAAACTCAGAGAACAGTTAAAGCAAAAAAAATAGTCACAACAGCTGTAGAGAAGAGGACTTCTGTCATTAATGAAAAAGCTTTACAAAAAATAGAGTCACAAGGACTATTGCAAAACAAGTTCTGTCTTTAATGAAAAAGCTTTACAAAAAATAGTCACAAGGACCATTGCAAAAACCAGGGATTAAAAAAACAAATCTAAACTAATCAGGGCTGGAGCAGGCTTGATCTTCAGGCGAGGGCCATCCTCAGCTCTATATGGAGGTCGTCCTCCATGGCATACATCTTCATTTCCAGAAGACGCTCCTCGTCGGGGTAACCTCGATCGACCCATTCCAGAACCTGGATCGAACAGACAGCTTGTGCCTCGGTGATAAGCTTTTCACTTCTGGTGGAGTGAACTTGGCCACCACTGTAACAGGATGGCCTCTAGACGAAGACACGAATTCTGACCGTGCTGGCGGTGAAGGAGCAGGCACAATGGCTGGAGTACTCCTGCGCACTGTAGTTTTGAACCTGGCCATAGACGGAATGAACGATGGGGACGGAATGAACGAAATGGACGGAATGAAGCTGCAGGGCAGAATTTTGGGAATAAAAGGGATGCAAGCATACGATTTTGGGAATGAGGCAGAAGAGGAAAGGGACGTTTGCATGCATACGATTGCACACCTCAGGAGCCGAGCCACCCACCACATGTCACCACATGATTCACCATATGTACCATTTGCATCACTACAGTATCACCACAGTATTCACCACATGATTCACCATATGCACCACATGTCACCACATGATTCACCACATGTCACCACATGTATCACCACATTGTCATTTTCATCTAGATGTCTCTTTGAATACATCTTTAGCTTTTTATTCCAAGATACGTTAATTTACATCAATTTCTTCTGGAGATTTGAACTCCACCAGAGTGTTGCTCTGGTTAGCCAGAAAAGTCTATTGTATACAATAGTATACAACAATGTACATTAGAGTGTCAATGAAAGAACAGGTTACAAGAATAACCTCTTTGGTTACAATAATACAAACAATAGATTACAAGTAAAGATCTAGTGATCTGTCAACCTCAGCTTCATTACTAGAGCAACTGTGCTTCACAACATCAATCATCATTCTGCACAAGTGTCCAACGGCTCCAGCTAGAGATTGGTACACCCTGCAACAAACATATCAGGCCTCACATTGGATGAGTAATACCTTCAAATTTACGAACTCACCTTGCATTGGGATAGTATGTCCAAGTCTCGCATTACTGCAGCCACAACTTTCTTTACAAAGACACATATAGCAGGACCACACGACCAGCAATCACACTGAGTGGGGGAACTTGTAATTCTCTTGTGGTGCAGCTTTATGGTGCTTGGGAATTTTGTGTTTGCATCCTCAACAAAACTCATGACAGGCTCGAAGCCCTTGTACATTTCTAGGTCAAAAATGGTACACACACGGGTGACATTTAACCGGGTGACCTCCAAGACCTACAATGACATACACCGTCCGGTCTTTGCTGATAATAACATCTTTGGCGTAATGGTACATTCGAAATTGCAAGTTGAGGGTTCAACCAGGTTTGTCCTTTGAAGCATGCTCGTTTGACAATAATGTGTAAATAAGCGGATCCATGAAATGGAACCTCTGTTCCATGTCATGCTTGATGCAGAATTGGTGCATACACCTGCCAAAGTCCAAGGATTGGTAAAACAAGATGCTTTAAAAAACAACAGAAGACTTCAAATCTGAGTTGTTTATATTAAATTACTAACCTCATGAAGAAATGGACTATTCTGTCACTGAACCAATCCCTACTTTTCTCCAATATTCTGATTGAATCTTGATCAAGTACAATAGGCTCCTCCTGTCCTTTAAACACTTCAAGTGGCAAGTGTTCTGGTCGGATGTGCGCTCTTAACAACTCCAGCCCTCGTCTTTGGTGGTGTAAGTTTACATTCAAAGAAATGGAAGATCATTGAAAACCTTGAGGAACATTGAAATAGCCAAGAAATGAACAATTGAAGTAAAACTTTGTTTATATTAAAAAGTATAGAGAAGTTACATCATATACACAATAATACTATTTCTAGGCTTTAGTTCTATGTTTTTTCATCATATTAATACAAATTTGACTCTCAGTATCAAACATATTCAACATTTTGTTGCTTTCGACATAACTTTGCACATTCTCTGCCTTCAGCAACCTCTGAAGCCAATCCTTTAGATCATTCATGAGGAAATTGCCATCTACTCTGCCAGGGCTCCAGCTGTTTGGACAGATCATGGTGTTTGGCTCATTGAGGTACCCTTTGTATCTGCTGTCATCAATGAGAAGCACGTTCTCTTTTGTGAAACCTGGATATGCGTCGTAGAAATTTGTGCGTGTACACTGATCCTGAGTCCATATGAACTGGAATTTGTCCTTGTATTTCATCAATGCTCCCTTAACTATCACTCTCATGTTTTGAGCCTGCAGGCTAGACCAAAGTGCTATATGAAAATTCTGACTGCACCAATCTAAGAACTCGGCCCAGCCTGGTTTAGTTACTGCAATCTTGGATCTGTTAAGTTGGATCATGGTAACACCCTCTTCTTTGGCAGTGGGTATTTTTTGATTCTTGTCATAGCTTCTACCCAAAACTCCATTGTAGTAAAAAACAAGCAGGATTGGGCTTAACCTTGTAGTCTTCTCATGGACGAGTTGGTGCGGTATCGAAACTTCGCGCTTCAAAGATGTCTTAGTCGCATCGAAACTTCCTTCAAAGATGTCTTGGTGCAGGGCTGGAAACTTCTGCTTCAGCATGTCTTGGAGGTGTCTTTTGCTTGGAATTCTGCTCTTGATTTTTCTCTGAGACACTTCCAGCTACAAAAATTTAACAGATTCTGTAACTATATGGGTCAAATTAAAAAGAAGACAGGCACAAAAGGTTGGAAGTTACCTTGTGACTTACATTCACCTATCGATTTGTTCGGATCATAACTTTGATGCATCTGCTGATTTGGCGATTGGTGTGGAGCATGACTTAATGCATCTGGCGATTTGCGATTGTTGTCCGGATTGGAGCTTGAATTGATGCACCCTCTTGATTTGTTGACATCTACCGATTTGTCCGAAGTTCCTCGTAACTTTGATGCATCTTCTGATTTGCCCGAGTTTCTATCTGTGTCTAATGCTTTTGAAGGGGTGTGAGTGTCTTGTCCCCCTAACTGAGCACATTGTACCTCTATATCTACAAAGGAGCGATGAAGAAGTAAGCTACATATCCCAATTGCATCAAACAAGACTTGGTTACCTTTGAGGGTAGAAAATAAGTCCCTTTTTGGTGTGCTATATGGACTCACAAAGTCATTGCCACCAAGATGAACAATTAAACCTGAATTAGTAAACGGCACCATGCTCGCAAAAACACGGAATTGAATCACAATTGATTGTAACTATGCTTTGGCATCTTAATATGACAAGGGCGCTCACCTATAAGTGCCTCAGTAGCTTGAAGTTGCTTTTGATCCTCCCTACTCACACCTAAGGCTTGTACCCATGTTTGAGAAAATTCATGACAACAATTCTCAATGCAAATGTGATTACAAATCCTGCAAAAGTGAACACAAATTTGTCAATGAGAATACAATTATACTAAGCACTTCAGAATTTTGTTATGAAGTACCTCAAGAGGTTGAAAGGACATGGAAGATGGTATTGGTGATTGCATTCAAAGAATCAAAGTTGGTAGTGGTTTCCCCATCCACCGGAGGAGCTTGCCACGAGAATGGACAGCCACTACCATAATCTTCACCTTATCAAGGTCCGGAAGTAGTGGATCCAAGACAAATAAAGGAAGACGCGGTCCTTGCAAGACGTAAACCTCTCTAACCTTGGTTCCCAAAAGACTTTCAATGTTGTATGTTCTTCCACCTCCCGAAGCTCCTCGATTTTTTGTCCGCTCAAGTTACGGTAATAGTTCCTTGAGCTCGACCTCCGCATCTTGGCATATAGCCCAAATACCGCCTCGCACGACTTGGTTTATCCTTAATCATTCCTTCCCATTTTTTAAATCTTTATTCATCTTCTGGATGCGGAACTCAAGGTGCTTTGAACCTTCATTTGTAGCACTGCGGGGCTTTGATCACGAGTTTGCAACCTTGCCTCATCAATCACTTCCGATCTTGTAGAGTTGATCCATTCTCCCGGTGTCTGTTGAATTCAACCGAAAGTAATCCAAGGTTAGTACCACATGACAACAGGCACCACTTTACACACCACAAATTCCATCATAACAAACTTTGCACCACAAATGACGTCATATGTGGTGTGGCACCACAATGCACCCAAAGCACCACATATGGCAGACATCCATTACTTCGCACCACAAATGGCGTCAAAGACACCACATGTGGTGCAAAATGTGGATCCATAGTGGTGCCACATTAGACACCACATGTGGCACCACAATGCATAGAAAGCACCACATCCGGCAGGCATCCACCACCCCACATGTGGCACATAGCGTGGTGCAATATTTAGCGCAGCAGTTGGCACCACATATGGCAGACAATCCACCATTCACAAGTATCACCATATCTAACATCACATATGACACTAAGTATAGAAACATATGGAAGCCAATTTACTATTTAGATAAGGTACCACGTTTGGTACTATATATGACACTACATATGCTATAAACTATATTATTAACATATAATTGGCACCATATGACTGCCCTGTAACACATTTGGAGCTACATACTATCGTGGAACTGAAATTATCCACCACAACTTCGAAACTAGCAAAGACAAATTTCCTACACATAACTTACAACACACCCAAATGAAGAAGAAGTGGTGTACCTGATTGTTCAAGCTTGCTAGACCTTTCTGAAAAATAACAGTTCCAATATTAAATTGCATCATATGGTGGTTCTAGAAGAAGAGGGTTGAAAAGTACCTATTTTTTCAGTTGATTTTCCCCAGATTCTTCTTACAAACTTGAGGAGGCTTGAATTGTGGCCTAGTCATTTCAAGAGAGGAAGCATCATCTCTGTGGCATTTTGCTCGCTTCCTCACTATTTGAAATGCTTGCATGCTTCCTCTTACGTTGGGATGGAGAGGCTTGCACCCTTTTTTCTCTTAATCATTGCGAAACTCAAACTCCGGTTTATTTCTTTTCCTTTTGTGTGAAGGTAATACGCAATAGCCATAGTCTGTGAGGCCATGCCTCCCCAGGCACACTTCTTTTTTGAGATTTTCCTGTAAAGGGACATATATTCATTATACCTCTCCTTGCTCAGATTCTTCAACCTGCATGATGAAACAAAACAATATTTTAAACAACAGAGAATCATGGGCATCCCCGAATCTAGAATGCAACCCACCTGTAAGTGGATTTCCCTGAACAGACTCGATTTCTTCTTGTGTGGCGTAATGCTTTTCTTGCCTGTACATTTCCTTGTAGGTGTATCCCGTGGCATTCAAGTCCGGTATAATCAGAGCCATTTCGTGATCGATCTTCTTGCCAGAAATAAAAAATGGTCTTGCCGGATTTAGGGAGCGGGATCAGAGTTTTTGGGGGAAAATGAAAACAAGCATCGTGTAATTAAGAAAAGACAAAATTTTGAATAAGTAATCATGTGTATATTTGAAAAAATAACTGCCTCTCCCACTACAAATTCGGTTTATCCCACCACACTTAGCACCCAAAATTGTGGTGCTAAAATGCACGTTTTTGTTCCATTACAACATGCTTTCACCCAATTAACGATATCTTCGATGGTAGCAGGGATTATGTTTCTAGATGGCAGAGCATGAATCAAGGTTTTATTTGTGGCCATTATTCTTATGGTGAGCATACTCTCTCTGGTGCTTCGATCGGCTCCCGAAATTGAGTTCGGGAGCCAGTAGGTTCGCCAAGCGAACCCAGAAATTCCTTGAGGCGAACCCTGGATTCGCCCAAGCTTAACCCGCCATGTTGAGGTGGCGCCTGCGATGGCACTACTCAAGGGTTAAGCCCAAGCCGACCCAACCAGTTAAATAACCGTGCGAATCGGGCAAATGCACGGGGGCATTTATTTACCCCACGGGGTTAAGCCCAAGCGAATCCCGGGCTCGAATCACTTGTCTTTTGCCCGATGCAATGTGGTATATCACGGGTAAACTTGCACGAAATCTGTTAGCTAAATCCTTAAGCCCTCTGTTTTGGGGCTTTGATCGAGATTGGTTCTACCATTACTGCTTGATTCGATTTCAGATCCAAAATCTAATAATACTAAATCAATCAACCGTGAGAGCAAGAAGCCCGCCAGAATACTCCCCTAAGGAGGCAGAGCTAGATCCCAAATAAGCGACGATTCTAGTAGAACGGTTTTAAGCTCCGTTTTGCTCCCTTTGCTTTTGTCGCCTTAATCTTTGCTTACTACAACTTTGATTACTCCAGCTTCCTGCATAAACTTAAAACTTCTACAGCGGATTAGCCATTCGTACACTCTCTTGCGAGGGCATTTTTTGATTATTCTCATCTAAGAAACAGAGAAGTATCTTGGAGATGGAAATCGGTTTGATCGGTGGAGCAGGTGTTGTACCTTCGGGAATCTTCATTGAGCCCAAGCAAACCCCGCTTGAATCGAAGCTCCAGCCCGCCGATTCCGTTTATCCTTACCTGAGAGCCATCGCCACACCCTGTCTGGAGCTGCAAGGAGCCGAAGCTCAGCTATGGCGACGGACGAAGGGGCGGCCGGCTGATTTGTTGCAGACCCGATGTCGGAACCACAAAGGACGGTTCTGACCGGCACACGTGAGGCGACGTGGCGAGCTCCGAGAGGCAAGATGGGACAACGGACAAGAGGTTCGCCCCGCCATGCTTTTGGGTTCCCCCCGCCACGCTTTTGGGTTCGCCCAAGCGAACCCGTGGGGCGCTGCATCATGCCGTCGCGTCGCAACATCCCACCGCTTAACCCGGGTTTGGTTCGCCCAAGCGAACCCGGCAAAGAATGCCACGCAGCGATCATGCGCCCCGAACTTTGATGCCATCCCCCCTCAGGGTTCGCTGAAGGCGAATTTTCGGGGTTCGCCTGGGCGAACCCGCTTGGCAGTTTGACCCAATTTCGGGAGCCAATAAAGTGGGCGTACTCTCTCCCCTTTTTTTTTTTTCTTTTGTATGTGTATATTTGTGTGACGATTGTGGATGATAGAGTAGAAGAAAAAGCTTGGAAAAACCTAATGTAATTGCTACAAAGTATTGCCTTCTATTCCTAGCAGCTTGGAGTCAGGAGTTGCTGGAAGTCTGGTTTTTGTCTCATTGTCAACATGCCTCATTGGTTTTTGTGTGAATATTTTTGTGTAAAGGCTGGTTGTAGCTTTGTGATTGGGATTTTGAATTCCCAGGTTTTGATCTTCTCTGGATTTGAAGTCGGAAGCGTTTTGAAAATGCAGCTTTTACAAGGCACAAGAAGCTGCAGTTTGAATCCCCACGACTAACTCTGGTCATTCTTTTCTCCATTGGACAATCATGTCGGTTCAATGCTACATCGTGTGCTGCAGCCATTTACGTGATGCAGCCATTTTGTTTCTCATGATTCAGCTCAGGGTTTGAGCAGTCTCGAGGTGATTATTTAGCTTGACGGATTCTATGGAACTTGATTGTTTTCTGAAAAGTTAAAAGCTTCCACATGTATATACAAACCATTAGTTGATTTGTTGATTATGGCAGTATTTATCCTTTTAGTTGCTTTGTTGATTATGGCACTAGAATTATTATTCTTTATGGTTTTGTGGACCAAAATTGAGAAGAAAAGTGATGGCTCCTTTATGAAGGCATTGTTCATTACATGGTTTTATAATAGTGGAAGGAACGATACTCAGCTTATTGCAATAGGGCATCTTGAAAGCCGAAGGAGGGCACAAGGAGAGCGATTTCGCGTTAAGCTGTGTCAGCATTCCTTATTTTTGAATATGATGTTCTGTTCTGTTTTTGTTGATTTATGAAACCTGGGAGATAATAGACCAGTTTGTTGGTTTCTTTTGTTGGGCGTTTGTTATGACTTGGCTTAATTCAATGTTTGGGATGCTCATACCAGTGTGTGATTTGATGCCTATAGCCAATTTATTTTGCTGGTATATTTTTGACTTGACTAAAACAATTTGACTTGATTATATTATTATATGTTTGGGATGTTCATCCTTGGTTTAACACTTGACTTATCCTTGGGATATTCATCCTTGGTTTCATTGCTTTAATTTGTGATTCTAAGGATGTTAGTTGACTCATTTGTTGATGATATTAATTCTTCTTTATTTTAGGTTTTGAACAATACTTTTGTGATTTTTATAGGCATTCTCTATCTTGGGAACCCGTTCTAGAGATGAGGAGCAAGAGCAAACTGAGGAGAGAGGAGGAAAGAGTCCTTCAAGGCTTTGATCAGGGGTTTCTCAGTGGAAGTCCTTGCTCATGCATGGAACATAGGAAGAGAGACTGTGGAGAGGTTGCTACAGGGTCAACAAGAGGAAGGAATTATGCTACTATCTGAGGAAGAGAGGAGGCAGATGAGGGAACGGGCCTCTTGTGGGCTGGCCCAATTGCAGTGCTTCGCTAGGTTGTTGTATCGTTGGGGCGATGCATATCCGTAATCATGAAAGTGCATCAAGGAGGAGATTTCGTGGAACCGAGTAGTCGAAGATTCCAGCTCGCTCATGTTGGGCTTGGAGGCTATTGTGTGAAGCTTGAGAAGGTAAAATTTGGGTTTTAGTATTTTGTTGTTTTAATTTTTAGTAGGACTTATGACTGCTTTTGATGATGCAGGTGCCATGATTGCTCCAAATTATTTTCACAATGGTCATCAAGTCATCCACGTGACTAGAAGAACCTGGAAAGCTTGAAACAAAGTGGAGGAACAATGGCGAGAGAGCCCCCGAAAGGGAGATAAGATCCGGAGAGCTAGTCAGTGATTCCTAGGTCATTTCCCTCTGTGAAGCTTGCGTGCCCCTGCTTTGAGTATATTCGATTGTCAATTCTCACGTGTACTTGGCAGTTGGTTTGCAATCTGGATGCTTTAAATCTGGATGGAAAATTTGACACAAAAGTTATGAATGATTAACCTACTTGCAGGTCATTTAAAAGCAATGCAGCATGATGCTTCTGAATGGTCAAATATTTATGCTGGTGACCATCTCAAGCCGTGTTCAAAAGATATTCATTTGTAGTCCTACAATCTATTCATGAGCATGTTCAATTCATATCGCACTATATATTTATTATACGATTTGTTGTTTTGAACTAGCACTATCACAAGAGTCGAGGAGCAATGCATATGTACATCACTCATACAAAAGTTGCATCTTAAGCTAGACGTTCAGAGGCCTGGGAGTTGAAAATGTAAGTTCTATCAAAATGTGAGCAGTAGAGTTTTATTACGTGTATATATATTGTAGATCCAACTCCAAAATGGTACAATATCCTTGCTGTAAGTGTGAATTTTCCCACTTGGGTTTCTCTAAGTAATTGTGTTGACTATTTGGATAAGTAAAAGATATGAAAATATCAAATTTACGTTTGCTCTATGGCTACTCATCAGAAAAACTAACAACTATCTTACATGGGCGTGTCAGGCATTCCTGATTACTAACAACTATCTTACATGGGCATGTCAGGCATTCCTGATTGCATCTTTGTGGGATATAGACAATATCTTTTGCAGCCCCATTTGAGTTCTTCTTGTGAGAAGATCTCAACCAATTTTTCAATACCTTTATTTAATGGCATATAGATATGCCTTTTTTCCCATGGATCTAGGTATTTTTACTCTGCACCTTATTATTTTCTTTATTTTCAAGATTCTGCCTAATATAAGTTAGTCGATTGATCATGGAAGCAATAATCTAACCTGAAACCTTGAAGTTTACTTTTATTAAAGTTTGCAGTTCCATTCTTCCTAGGCCTATCGCTTTGTGAAAACTTTTAGCAGGTTCGCATTCATTGAGTAAAACATTTTTGTGATTGCAGTATGAATGTTGTTGAGTAATACATCTTTGTGAATTTTAAACTAAAGTTATGTACATTAGGGATAAACTAGAATGACTTTAATAGAGTTTAAATGTATTTGCTTGATTACATTTGAGATAATTTGCGACATTTGAGCATGTGATTTTCTCCCAATTGTAACAATGATGGAAGTGGCATGTTACTAACCATGAGCCTACCAGCTTATAGCAAGCAACTTAAAAGTTGCATTATGGAGTTACCGACTTTGCACAGATGGGTACTACTAGGCAGTAAGTTTTAATGCTATATTACATAATGGTAATGTTATATTACATAACCATATCCTTTTGAAGACTAGACATATTTTGTTCAATTTCGGGATAGTGTTGTAGAAAATTTGTGGTCCGAATGCACATGATCTGTTTATTTCCCTTGGTTATGGTTGTATGTAGATTTAGAGTAATATCATTAACTTAATAACATATATTTCACACCAGTTCATGAAAAAAAATAGTATCTTGCCATGATTTTGAATGCTTCTTTGGTTCATTTCCTATCTTGCATTAAAGGGTCTACAAATAGTCTACAACTCACCACAAATATTTCTACCACCTAACAAAGATTGTTACAAAAATGGCTACGAATTTGACAAGGATACTAAAGAGACACTCGCTCCACAAAGCCTATACATTTAATTTGGCATATATCCTGTACCTCATCTCACCATGTACCTCATCTCACCAGTTGTATACAATAGTTAGTTCAATCCTCTTTCCCCTCGCCCCCATCGTTTTACAACTAATTGAGAAACATGTAAGCAATTTTGGGTTGCATTTCATAAAAGGTTTTGTTGATGGTAAATAGTTCTTTTCCCTCATCTTCCTTTTTTTGTTGTGCCCCATGCTCTTCAACAAATCCCATATAAAAAATATAATCTATTGTTATCTATTGGGATGTGTAGTCTTTTATTTGATCTATTTCCCATAAGGCCCATTCTGATTAATGCATCTGAGTTCTCTTAAGTGTGTGCCTTCGATGCCTATCCCTAAGTTATGAGAAGCATTAAAGGTTTGCATGGAAAATTCAGGTGCTATATGTTCATCAAGGTTTACATGGAAAATTCAGGTGCTATTTGTCAATCAGGTGCTATACTTTTTAGAGGACTAGATATTCTCTATACTTTTTAGACGACTAGATATTTCATTTGAATTCTTGCCTCTGCAAATTCCTAGATGTTTGCTAACCAATTTGTAGTTTTCTCTTCAATGTTATATGAAAAAGATCATGCCTGATATGGCGGGACGATGTATGACATATCCAATACAGGCCTAGGCATCCACCATCTACAAATCCATGCCTCCCACCCTCCACCTAAATTCCTATTGATATCTCACAAAGCAACAGTCCACACTTAAATTCCTTTAAATCTAAGGAGTCACCTGCCTTCCCTGATTTTCCAAACAAAGCTTAAACTCATAACACAAGACCTTAGCATCACATTATGGTCTCATATGAATGATTTGTTATACAAAAACTGAGACTAGCACCCTTTTTTTGGGGGTTTTAGGGGGGTGGGGGGGTGTTGAAGGATGTAACTGAAACTAACACTTCAACTAGATTGGATTTTAAATGCTTAGATTGGAATTTAAAAGCATAACATTATGTAAATATGCAACGTTCTATACCCCCTTCCACATAATATCCGAGACAAACTATTCTCATCGAACACCTCGACTTCTTAACACAAGCAAAGAGTTAATTACGAGGGGTCAAATTGCCATATCATTCCCCTTCGTAATTTGTAAGACTACCATAACAACTGTACATCCTCATGAAATAACATGTATCTTTCTGTATTTTTTAATGAAGGTACGTCATATAGGGCATGACATTTTCCTATAGGAGACGTATAACTAATTATTCCTAGAAAAATGTGTATCAAAATAGATACACCAATTCTACATATACGTTCCCTAAAGCTTGCCCTAACCATAAAATCATTTCGGTAGAAGCATCATATAAACTAAACCAATGTACTTTAAAATTCTATAGTTCAATCGAGATCGAATCTATAATTTTCTACAGATGGTTGTTTACACTTATTAACGTAGTTCTACCAAACGCCCTCTTCAAATTATTACTAAAGCCCGGCAACGCCAGGCACTATAACTAGTATCTACTAAATGCAAAATGTTAATGATTTTGCATGGGTGGAGCATGAGTATGGTGGCTTCACCCATGGAATCATACTTATATTCTACTTAATGGTGGATGTTAGATCCTTTCACTCTAAATTTTTGTTTTGTTAGTAGTCTAATGTGTACATCCATTTCTTTACACTTTAGATTTTTTTTTTTTTTTTTTTTTTGTTAGTAGTCTAATGTATACATTCATAGCTCGAGTATGGTGACTTAACTTATTGAACATACTTATACTTTACTATAATAACTATGCTTTCCCTTCGTGGTTTTTCCTTCTAGGCGGGGAGGGGTTTTTTTTAACCCGGACAGTAATACGCTTGCTGCGCCTCCTGTTTGGGCCCCATAGGCCAATTGGTCTCCGTGGATGATAGCCTCCATCGCAAAAAGTTTGTACTAGGGCCATGAAGGTCAATAAATGGATAAACATTCTCAACATGAAATTTTAGGTTGAAAAATCCTGCTGAAATATCCTGGTCCTAATTTTTCGTAACTAGAATAAGACTTCATCTTGCATTCAGTTTACATTATAAATGCTCAATTGAGCATGAACAAACCCTAATTCCACAACAAACTCTGCAACACATGAAAAATGTGGTTTTTGAATTGCCTCTTGGGTTTTGCATATTTGAGTTGCACATCTTCTTTTACATAATGCTGGGATAAAAGGGAAAATATTAAAAAAAACTTAAAAAGTATGAGAATAAAAAAAAAATAATAATAAATACATGGACAGGGCAAAACCTTTGGATGCCGGGCAAATTTACTTCGTTTGTCAAGTAAACCTTGGGTCTGCTACAGTATGACCTAGGGTGCCCTCTTTGCTGAAGTTCCTGAACGAGCAATGCAGATGGGTTGCTGTTGGTCGATTCGTCAGGAGCATCAATAATAAAGCCAAACCTCTTCAAAACCTTCCCAATCGAGATCGTTCCGCACAACAGTGCATCCCTGTTGCGTCATATGGTGTTGCACATCATCATCTGAAAAGAGGCACCCCCGAAGATCAAGGAGCTCCAAGTTTTGCAATGCGCATATTTCCTGAGGTAATGCCATCAGAGCTCTGCAATCCTCCAACCCTAGGTTTAATAGATTTTGTAGACTCCCAAGTTGAGGTGGTAAGTGTATGAGGTTAATGCAACCATCCAGCCGAAGCAGTTTCAGCTTCAAAAGTGTGCCAATCTCTGCCGGAAGCAGCTGCAGGTTGGAACATCTGGCCAAAGAGAGGCGTTTCAAGGACTGAAGCCTACCAATTTCAGGAGGGAGGTAAACAAGTCCAATGCAGGAATCTAATCCTAAGTTTTCAAGCTTAGAGAGTCTGCCAATTTCTGAGGGTAATACTGTAAGGGCTGTGCATCCTTCCAGATTCAGCTCAATTAAGTTTTCTAGGTGTTCAATTTCTGTAGGAAGCTTCTTTAGTTTCACGTTTCCACAAAGCTGAAGATACTTTAAGCTTGACAGTCTCCCAATTGTCGGAGGCAAATCTGTCAAATTGGTGCATTTTCTCAAATCGAGCCGTACCAAGGCGGACAAGCTACCAATCTCCATGGGAAGTCTGCTGAGACTAGAGCATTGGTGAAGGCATATAGACTGCAGATTTTGAAGCTGTCCAATCTCCATTGGTAAAGTCGATAGGCTGGTGCATTCTCTACAATTAAGATGTTGAAGTGCAGCCATGTTTCCAAGTTCTGGGGGAAGCATCTTTAGACTTTTGCATGAAACCACATCAAGAGTTTCAAGTAAAGGCAAGCTTCCTTTCTCCACAGAAAGCTCTGTCAATGCAGTGCATTCTACCAAGCTTAAAGAGCGGACCATTTTCAAGCCTGAAAACAGATTGGCAGGCAATGTTCTTACACTCTTGCATCTCAAGCTTAACCTCTCCAAGTTTTCCAGTTTTTCTATTCCAGCAGGAAACTCTATCAGGCTTTCAAATTCAGATAGAACAAGAAGCTTCAATGACTTCAATTGAGAAATCCCCGGTGGTAGGCTTTTCAGGCTAGCAAAGCCTTCCAACCACAATGATGTTAAAGCAGAAAGCTTCCATTCACTATTTCCCAGATGATCAACATTTTTAAAGCCTCTTAGAGCGAGCTTTTCTAGACAAGAAAGTGACCATATCTCTATTGGGACAGTTGTACATATGCCAGTTTTATCATCAATATCCAACTTTCTCAACAATGTAAGCTTGTCGAGATGTGGCCAAAGATGGCTTGCAGAAAGGCATTCAAGGCCTAAATATGAGAGATTATACAATGCAGCTACCTCCAACGGTAATGACAATAGGTTGATGCAGCCTCGCATGTCCAAAGATGTCAATTTAAGCAAATTCCCTATTTCTGGAGGCACAAAGTGCAAATTTGTGCACCCCCGAAGATGGACTTGTTGTAGAGACTTCATAATACCAATTGTGGCTGGCACTTCAGGAAGATTCCTACAATCTGAGAGTTCTAAATTCTGCAACGAGTGAAGGAATCCAATTTGGGGGGGTAAAGCTGACAGCTTCTCACACCACATTAGATTCATTTCCTTCAGGCTGACTAGGTTTCCAATCTGCATTGGGAGGCTTGTTAACTGCTCACAATGGGATAAGTCCAGAGTTCTTAAATCGGTGAGAGAACCAATCTTTGGTGGAAGCTCTCTCAGTGAACCGCACCCCGCAAGGACAAGTTCCTGTAGCTTGCATAGATTGCCAACCTCAGCCGGCAGCTCTATTAGGCTCTCACATCCTGTCAGATCTAAAACTTTCAAGGACTTCAAATCACCAATGCTCTTTGGAAGTTCTGTTAGTTTGAAGCACGCTGCAAGGTCAATATATTCAAGAGCATGGAGATTCCCAATTGTCTGTGGCAGTTCCATAAGATTTGTACACACACTTAAGACCAGCTCTTGCAACTTTGTGAGCCTGCTAATGGACTCTGGAAGTGCTCTAAGGCTGTGGCAATTATGTAGATGGAGGCTTTGAAGCAGCTTCAAATGTCCAAACGATTTTGGAAACTCTACCATCTTCACGCAGTTATGCAACTCCAGCTCCGTAAGCCTTGGAGGAAACTGCATTACACATTTCATTCAAGTTATTGTCTTTTTACGTAATTACCAAGATAAGCGGAAGCCGGTTTTATAGCTTACTTCAATGTCGCTGAAGTCAGACTGTATGTTATACAAATGGGCCACCAAAAGTTTGTTCATTTTTTTCAACTTGAAGGGCATGGATGCCCTTTCCTTTCCTTGATCAGAAGGGTGCCAAACCAAGTAGCGAAGATTATGGGGGGTTCTGTGACAATGACCAACAAGGTGCGTCCCTTCAATTAGTAAAAAATGCAGTTTTTTCATTTTGTCAAGCATGTTGAGGGGGAAGGGCTCGCCACATTTTTTCAATGCAATGGCTTTAACGGAAGCCAAATTCTGAGAGCAAGAACAATATCAGAATTTTAGAAGGAAAAAAAAGGGAGAAATTGAGGGAATAGATAAACTTACTGCTCTTTCAAGCAAACGGACCGGTAGTTTATCTTCACCAACTGAGACAACATAACTCTCCTGGGCAATTTGAACACCAACAGAAGACACAAGATCATGGACTTCTATAATACCTGTACTCAATCGTTTTGACTGGCGGCATGTAGGAATGCGTTCAGGATGTCCATGAGTGCAGGAATGGCAATACAAATCTTTGGTCCTCATACAGATTAATGCATGGTCTGCTAGGCTAGCCATATGATGTTTACCCAAGCTGCGCTCTGCCTTCTTCCAGTCAAAGCCTTTAAAAAAGACAACAATGTCTAGAAAAGTTTCTTGCAAAGAGTCTTCTAACCCGTCAACCACTACTTTTAGCTTTGAGCATATTTCATCTCCTCTGACAGGATATTCTTCAGCTATTTGCATGCGATTTGTGATTGTCCACCATTCTTCTCTTTTATGCCTGGAGAAACGAGCAAAATATGATCCTATTATTTGCAACACTAAAGGCAGGCCGCCACAAAGTGGTATGAGGTCATCAACAAGCTCTTCATGCTCTGGGAGTAGCTGAACTTTCCTCACTGATGCATGGCACATCAGCATTTCCTTTGCCTCTGATGGTCGCATATACGTTGGTGTATATGCCCAGAACAAATACTTGACAGGATTGTCACTCTCCTCAGGTACTCTGCAAAGATTGTCCAGCATTTCAGGTATAGAATCAGATGGAGAAGTAACCAGTATACAACTTCCATGTGGAAGAATACTGCTGAAACATTCAGGAATAAGTTTTTGTAAAGTGGTGCCTGACAAAACACTATCTAATGCTATGCAAGCACGTTTTTTCTGCATCTTTAGCAGGTGAAGCTGTTTCTTCAATGCCTCTCTTCCTTCATACAAACTGCGAAAAACCTCTCGTCCATCACCACCTAGCTGACGAGTCATCATTGATAGAAATTCTGTAAGGCATTCATTGGAAGAAAATGTTCCCACTTCACCGAAAGCTACAGCATAATCTTCTTTTACAGCTAAAGTCGAGATGACCTCCCTGAGAATTGATGTTTTACCCAAACCGTTTTCTCCAATAACAGCAATTGCAATTACACCCTCTTGATGAATGAATTCAAGCATTCTCATCGCGCGTTCTTTTAGTCCTACCTTAACAAGCTCCATGATTTCTGGTTGAGCAACAAAATGAGAAGCAGAATAATTAGATCCACCATCTTCTCTCCCGGACACAACTGGCTGCTTTTCTAGTTCAGTATGGCACTTTTCTTCTCTTTCTGACTCTATAACGAGGCTTTGCTGCCTCTTTTCCTTGTGTTCTGCTGGAATGACATCCTCCATAGTTTCAGCTATCTGGCTGCTTCTTTCGGTTGCTTCATCTCCTGTTATTGATATAAGTATCTCTTTCTCTTTATTGTTTAGAATATTTATCACTCCCTGGGAAGCCTCTTGTTTGACTTGGCCTGATACTTCTGCACTTGTTAGCTTTTTTCTATCTCTCATGACCTCTCCTGCACCTGGAACAATTGCCAGAATACTCCTCTGCTCTTCTGGTGCACAAGGTGCAGTCGGAATAACTGCAATACATTGGCTACCGGTATCTAGTGGGCGCAGTGATGTGGGGATAACTGCAATGCATTGTGTACCATCTTCCAAAGCAACATCTGATGTGGTGTTTATGAGTTCCAGCCCACCTTCTGCTATAGAAAGATCTGGAATAATGGCAATACACTTGCTTTCACCTTCCACAGCAGCATCTAATGTAGTCGGGACAACTACCAGACATGATTGCTGTTCAGACATATCTTTTAATTTGTAAGGAATAATGGCCAAGCATTTTTTCGGTTCCAGAAGAGCAGTATCTGGCGTGATGGGACGAATTGTTAATAAAGACTTGTTTTCACATATGGTGACATTTGAAATTGCGGGGACAACTGCAAGAAATTCTGGTTGATCAGGCTTATTGGATTTTGCCGGAATAATGGCCAGACAATGCATCTTTGCATCATATGGAACAATTGCCAGACAATGTGTCTGTTCTCTTAGAGGAAGATCTGGTTTTGTTGGTATAATAGCTAAACAATGCATTTTTTCATCATAAGGAATAATTTCTAGGCTTTGGTTTGCCATTCTTGAAGCAGATCCTTCTGAAGAAGTAGCAGTCAGACAAAGTGTATTTTGAACTAAACAAACCATGTCGTGATCAGGTTTTATATCATATATATTTTGATGTTGTAGCTCGTGCAGAATATATGTTGGATTTAGGGACATTTTGTTCTGTTTTATTGTGTTAGATTCTCCTGCTAAAGTGATATCTTCTATGTTTGGGAACACCGCTATGCACTTATTTTGAGATTGGTATGGGATAATTGCCAAGGACTGCGTAGAATTTGAAACAGATGTATTCTCGTGGAGATCTGGCAATACACCAAAACAGTGTTTTGTATCTTCATGGGGCATAATTGCCAGACAAGGTTTCTTTCCTTCTGAAGCAACATCTGATGTTGTTGGCAAAATTGCCAAACAAAATTTCTTCTCTGCATAAGGTATAATTGCAAGACTCTGCCCTTCAAACCCCATTGGGAATATTGCCAATGGAATGCTCGAGGAAGTAAGTGCAAATGCTTTGTTCTCTGATATATTGGCATCTGATTTAGTTGCAACAGAGAGGTCAGGTATGTCTAAGAGACTCCCAGCATCGTCTGTACTCACAATTTCACTCGTTGGTGTGTCTGGTAATGTTACAATAACTGTCTCACCTCCCATAACTATTTCTGATTGAGAACCAGGTTGTGAATGAGGAAGTACAAGAGTAGTCTCTGTTTTACTGTCCTGGATTTCCAACTTCAGAGGGCCAGAAGTAACAGATACAATCAACTCCTGCTCTCCATTTAAAGATACAGTTTCCTTATCTTGAAATTCCAGCTTAACAGGCCCTGAAGTAAGAGATAAACTGAATTGGTGCTCGCCATTCGTTGTTTTTATAGCGACTTCTGAATGCTTTGGAGTGGGGGCATCAGATTTACTTGTTTGTTGGCTTATAGCCACTTTGTTTTGTGATGGTCGAGCCTGACTTGGATATTCAGGACCATCTGCAGTGTCAAACATTGTTGTTGTCACCACTGCAGAAAGTGACAGACAATATAGTGCGTCCACGGATTCTGGACGTGAGAGTGATCCAGGAGATGGTAAACAGGGATCAGGAACTGCACTCGGGTTTAGCGCTTCTGAGCTCAAGTACAGTAGAAGAAGCTGCATATGTAAAAGCACTCTGTTTAGGTTATGTCTGCTTGAACCGGGAAGAGGGCAATCCCAAAATCCACCATTCTGCTGCCATACAGCATCTGCAAAGGAACATAAGCTTTGTTATATGACCACTGTTTGCTAGACTTATAAAACTGGGGAGGTTCATCTATAGTCTGGGAAGAACAAGAGGAAATAGACCTGCACGTTCATTACCTACAGCATGCTGGACCCCATAGGATGCCATGAAGAAAGGCATAGATATGAAGTAAAGCACAAAAAGCATTTTTGAATATTTTATTATCGCCTGGCAGTTTCCTTTGAACTTCTCGGAGTCTTCCAGTCAGAACAAGTGAACGGTTCTTTACTTCCTCCCATTGCGACTGACTATATTTACTATCTGCTAAACCAGCTTGTTCATTTATTAGCAAAGCCAGTTTCGAGGATAACTCTAACCATGATATGCATCCACATTTTCTACGAATGTCTTCAGACAGTGTTTTGGTAAGTTTCTGAGAATGCTTGCTGTCAAAAACTTGCAGAGCCTGAAGAAAAGCATAACGACTACCTCAATCTCAACAGAGAAACAGAAAAAAGTATTAGTTAGATTGCTTACTTCATTCAATGCTCTGAACTGTAGGCCAGAGCTGTGAATGGCCGATTCAAATGAAGTTATCCCGTCTCCAAAGAAAATATTATCATACATTGTTAAGGGAAGAGTCAAATTCCATATACCCAGAAGGGTTTTAGAGCCACATAATCTCTACATTCAAGACAAATCCATTCCTGAAGTAATATCCAGATTCTCGCTGTTGTGAGGAAACGTTATGGGCATACATACAACATCAACGATTAAGCAGATCCCAACATTGAAGGTGCGTCCATCTTGCATGTCCTTTGCGATGTTGCCTCAGCGTGAACCGCCGTTGCGTCTAGTCAAAGTGCCACATCATCATGTCGCAGGATTAATATTTGCACTATATATAATCTCCTCCCCGGTGCGAAAACATTCAGCCTTCTAAGATTTTTGCCTTCTCTAAAAACCTGGATTTGGATTTTTCTTAGGAGGGCGGGATTTGTTTGAATCACAAAGTCACCGGAATCTACAACATGACATAATTACACATAAGTACTAGGTAATTCCCCCCCTCGAGAAGCTTTCCTCGAGGGAATATCCTGAGGCGGCTCTGCTAGACGAGGTGGCGCACGAGCGACAAGCTGCGAGTGCGCTACCGAGTCTGGCAATGCCGCCGAGGGATATGCCCTCGAGAAAATCTTCGAGAGGGGGAATTACCTTACGTAATAACCATTGGCTTCAAATTTCCATATTCTATCGCTCAGTGGTGCATCGATTCGCTAAGTGGTGCATTAGTCGTATGAGGAAGCAGATGATTTTATCTCAAAAAGGTGAAGGAAACAGAACTCAGTTTGAGTCGGAAGATTCGCAGCAGACAGGGCGCGGGCTGGCTGAGTCAAAAGATTTGCAGTAGACAGGGCGCTGGCTGGCTTACATAAGAAAGATCCTTAGCTACAATAAAGAAACCTGTTAAAGTGGATGCATGCAGTAGCAACTTCTAGAAAGGTCGTGTTGATCGAAGACAGATTGAAGCCAGAGATCGGAGACGGATTGAAGCCAGAGATCGGAGACGGATTGTTGTGCCCCTGTTTTGCTGTGCCACGATTTGAAATTTGGACTCTGGCAGTGCCGCTCCGCAAAACACGAAGCCTTATTCTACATAATAATATTGATGGAATAATGACATAATTTGAAGCCAATGGTTATTACATCTCACAAATTCCATTTACATCCACAATTCCACTCATAAGGAATACTTAAAGCCAATCCTCCTATATTATAATGTTATGCTGTAAGTGTTGGACCCAGCCCTAGATCCAATGGCTGCGGTTTCACTATCCAATGGAGGGTTGAGATTTATTATTAACGTAGCCTTTTAAAACCATTATGAGCATCTTAACCATTACAATGGGTTTTCAAAAGCTGGTTCGGAAATAACAAAAAAAAAAAAAAAAAAAAAACCCTCAAATCTGTTTCAGACTTCCATCCTTGATATTTCCGACCGAAATACCAAGTCTGCCTTTTAGACCCTAGAAAATTGACAGGAACAATTTTCCTAGGCCAGGATAAGGACATAACATTATTACTTTGTAATTATACCATATTTTTCAGAAGAAAAAAACTATATTCCAATTACAGTATTAATACAACTATATTCCTCATGAATACTATGAGTTTTTCCAAATTGAAACTTATACAAACATCCCAATAACATGGTACGACAAGCCTATAATGTAATACATAGTTATGAGTTTCAAATATGATCTCTGATTTCCCAATGGAATAATCTTACTTGAAGTCTTGTATTGCTTGAACCATCGGCTTAGACAAATAGATACATCAAAGCATGGAGCAAGAAACCTTGTTAGCTGCGATAAACCAGCCAAAAATTAGCCTAAGAAGGGTAATAATGACAAAGACCGACAGTAAGCATTAGGTTTCTTGGGTTATCCCTTCACCATGTTTATAAAAGATGTACCATAGCAAATAGCATGTCAAAGCACAACAGAGAGGTTAGAACAGAAATATAATAGTGGCGGCTCCATTGATATCCCCGTTTTATAAGGCGGAGCGGTCAGGTTCCATATTCTTATTTCTAAGGTCACCAGACGTTAACATTTAGCAACACATTTAAACCTAGTTCCTGGTATAACCTACTTGCATGCAGCCAGTAAGTTAAGGATCATAAATATGTTAGTATATATCCCTTAGAGACCCGTAAACATCACATGATCTTGAGTTTCCATAAGAATTAGCAATGATTTATGTATCTAACATACTAAGATAACAACACATTTAATATTCTGTACAGGTTACAACAAAGCATATCTAGCAAGTAGATCCCAAATAGTCAATTAATATGGTAGAGAGACCATCAGATCTTATTATAGCACTCATACAAATCTGGAAAAGCAGCCGAAATGTAAACTAATATCTACTAACGGACACAAAGAATAAGCTCTGCTCTCCTAAGGGAGTTATAGTTAATCATTAAGAGTCTGGTCCAATTAGCAGACTTAGATTCTTACACAGTTTCCAACAAACACGCCTTAAAAGCCATCAGATCTTAAAACTTATTCCCTTTATTGTATGACTTCGTGATGGATCAATTATCAGAAATCTTAAGGCAAAAAAGATAAAGGCCATGTATTACTATGGTAATCCACTTTCTACTTTCTTATTTCTGTGTTTAATCAAGTACAAACCATAACTTATTATCCAAGCATAGCAGAAACTCAAAGTTTAAGCAAATCATAAATTCAAAGCATAAACCTGAATGATTTTTCGCTCGAGGATAGCTCCAATGTGTTGTTTCACCATTCTTTTGCAAAAGATTGTGAAATTTGCATAGCATCTTCTTCTCCCTTTAATCCCCATTCTTCTCATATCTAGTTCTCTTTCTAGTGTCCATATCCGGGTCTCCTTTCCTTCTATCATATGCCTGACAGATCAAATACCATCTCCACATGAACAAGGCGGGAGATGCATTCATTATGCAACCGAACTCACATAAAACCCTATAGCATTGGGATGCGCTCAAAAGCAAGCATGCACATAGGCGAAACTAGGTCCAGGAGAGCCAGATTCATGTCATTTATGCGAATCAATGGACAATGTACCTAATACCGTGTTTTTGGTTTGAATAGGCCCTTAAGAAAGTTGCAATCTGTTGCATGCGAGAAATCCAAATTGTAATTCTTACCTGTATTTCAAGAAATCAAGACATGCATTTGTTCTCGGCAAATATCCAAAGCACCGCCACAAAGATCGTAATTAGAGAGAACCCTAATTTGGTTCAAGAACCCTAAAAAGCAATTTCAATTTCCTTATTCGCCTACATTTGTCAGTTTTCTTTTCCCAAGTCTTTAGAAAAACCGGGTCTTTGTCCTTTTCTTATGGCTTCTCCCATATCACATGTTCTTCTGCTACAAGTTTTCCTGCCTATAGCATATAATAATTGTGCTTTTCCTATGCCCCATCTGTTAAGCATATGCATTACTTAAAAATCTATATATTAAAGCCCTTGTTCCTTCTTCTCCATAATTTTTCCAAGTTAAACCTACATGGTCTGTGTCATTTTCTATTGTCGTCTACCATATCACAAGCTCACTTATAGAACCCTAATACATGCACCATGCACTATTTTAGCTTTTGACAATTAGTTAAAACAATTCCCAGTCTGTCAATTCGTGTAAGAACTGTTATCATTAATACATAATCATCTTAGTTAGCTTCACAGGATTTTACATAGGGTTGTGTCCCTCTGCATGCACACCATAATCTTAGCACCAAATATGGTCATATAATAAAAAAAAAAAAAAAAAACCCTAGCTACGGCATGGCAATGGCATTAGGGAGTTCCATCACTGTGGAATAGGCTGAAGGAAGTTACAGGGACCGTGCTCCTTTTTATGAGCGTCTTAACCACCTTATGATCGGTTTTCAAAAGCTGGTTGGGAAGTTTGGCTTCCAGCATGTGTTGTTCGTGATATGGTTCTTGAAGAATTGGCAAGTCATGGCAATCGAAACAGAGCAAGTCAGGGTTTAGTTGGAAAGTACAATTTGAGCTACAGCGTGATGAAAAGGTGACTTCGTCCATTGCTTCATTCTAAATAATATTTAGACCCTTAGCCTTCATCTTTGTTTTTGCAGATATAGGAGTCAGGAACATAAAAGATAAGGGCAATTTTTGTGTAGGACGATTCCAGTTCTGATCCTGCAGTAAGCTTTGGCTTCTATATGCCAATATCATGTTTTGCCACTCTCTTTGGTTTCCATGTTGATGCCCATTTTCTTTAATCTTATTTCATGGGTAAAATTACTTTGAGTTGAAAAGTATCTGATAGCATAGGGCAGTTTTCATGTATTGGTGTGGTGTTCTGATATGGAACTGAAAGCATTAAAGATCACACCAAAGGTTTCTGCTAATAATATAAAGCTACATATAGTACTTGCAATGCATTCATGGACATCTAATTTCTACCATCTTTACAAATGTGCATGCAGGTATGCAGTTTCATTGATTCACAATCCTTCGTTTGTTTAACCAACCTTGCAGAACTGGAAATGGTGAAATGCTTGCTAACGGAGTGATGAGATTTTTGCTAGCAGATTAACCTGAACCTGGTAAGATTGAGCGAATGTTACCTTATTTACTATTGGAGTATCACATGCATGTCAAGTTTCGAATTGTAGGTGGATGTTCAAATGGGTTCAAATTTGGCCAATTGCAATGGCATGGCAACATCTAAAGTTTATCATTTGGTAGCGGGATGGCATGGCAATGTGTTGCTTTGCCCACGATTTTTGTATATGTGCTGATCTCCCTACACTTCGTTTAGCTCGCAGCTTCGTTTCCTTACTAGGTTACTGCAGCATGGCTCTGTTCATACAGCATGGCAGTTACAGGATATATTGGGTATCAAAAAGTCTACAAGGATTTGACATTGCCAAGATGTCTGTTGAAGAATAGTTGGACAGGCTCAAACAGTCTATATTTTCATTCGTCTGGGTTTCATGAGCATCTTTGCCACAACATCAACTTTTACGGGCTGGGACACAGAAACAAGTAAAGTGGAGCAAAATGCTTGGCAGCAAGGTTATCAAAATATAGTCTGGGCATGTACAGGCTCAAACAGTCTATTTTCATCCGTCTGGGTTTTATGAGCATCTTCGCTAGAGGCATCAACTTTTATGGGCTGAGACACATAAACAAATAAAGTGGACCAAAATGCTTGGCAGCAAGCTTATAAAAATATAGTCTAGACTTCTCAACCAAGACGAAAGTGGCACACATTATTCCTCATATATATGCTGCTACACAGATATTTGCGGCAGTAGAACTTTGCAAAGAATGGTGCTCCTTGATTTCAATTTTTTCACATGTCAATTTAGGGTAAGTTTTGAGATGTTAACTGTAGATTTTTCCATGCTTAGAAGGATGCTATAAATGCTTTTGCCAGCTCTGCCATGTTGCGAGAGCTTTTCATCACTATTTAAATTTCCGTAAGAGATCCTCTTCTTGGTACTTCATATGTTTTTTTGCCGTTTTTTGATCAACTGATCACACTATTGATAGTTTCTGGTGAAGTGGCCATCTTGGTTGGTTAAGATGGATAACATTTGATCCCAGTAATGAGTGTCTCTGTATGGGTTCTTGCAGGCTCCATCAATGGGAGCTATAACAAATCCAGTGCCAGTGTCCCTTTATCCTACTTTGGCAATTCTTTTCCTAACTATAGGACACCTCTTCATAGCCGTGTTTTTAACGTAAGTGATCTGACTCTTCTAATTTGATAAAATTGCAAACTAATTAGATTCAAGAAAACTGCTGAAAACATGTACAATAGTTTTCCTGCAACATTTTTTGAAGCATAAGCCCAAGGACTGAGCATCTAGACCATGGAGATATGGTCTCTCTTTCATTTTTCTTATTATTTTGTATGTTTTTGCAGGCTGCTTTCATTTTTGTTGTTTCTAAATAATCAATAGCATTTCAATTATATTGGCAGATGGTTCACACTTCACTAAGAAATACTACATTTATATTAAAAACCATATCCATGATGTATGAAGATTTAATAATGTATTAACTTATACTATCATTTTTCTGCATTCTATAGTTGTAGCCTTGACACGAAACTGAAGAGTATACAGATTTGATGCGCAAGGGCACTTGCATATGTAATGGCAGCAACATGCTGGATAACGGTTTTTGTTTGTTAAAAGTGCTAATTGGAAGTTTCTTTCGGGTTGCCTTTTAATATACATGATTATTTTTCAATGGAATCAATTTCTGCATAATCAATCCGAGTCAACAAACGTGAAACAGAAGGAATATATTCAAGATATAACCTTAAGAAATGCATCGTGTTCTTATAGAAAACAAGATGGATGCTAGATACATCCCCAAGTTGAACATTGCCATGGAAAAATGCCTTGCGTGAAAATTTGTATGTGGAAGTAAATGCATGAGTGCATGTCTTGCACATGGTTTTATGTCTAATGGTTTTATGTCTGATTGTTTTATGAGCAACCAAGTATATAATCCCAAAATCAATAATCTATTGTGCTTTGCACCTCATTAATTTCTCTATGCTCTAATATTAAGACAAAGAAATTTAAGTCAAAATAAGTTAATTTAGTAGCATGAATTGTGGAATTAGGCCATGTTTACGTGAAATATAGGTACAATTCTTGGTCGCAAGGCAGCAAAGGCATTTTTCTAAGTAAAGTGCTTATTGTATTCACGCATTCATTTTTCTAAGTAAAGTGCTTATTGTATTCACGTGTTAAGGTGAAGTTATAATGATTTATGCATAAGCTTCTCATTTACAGGTTTTCAAACTTATGCCCACCAACGCTGGGCACCGTTACTAGTATTACATAAGAGCGTGATTTATAATAATAATTAATTATTATTATTATCTTCTTATTTAAAATGGGACGGCTTTGGTTTTCGAGCCCGAGACGCTGCATGTGCAAACGCATGCGGCGTTCTCTTTGGCCCCTTGCGGGACTATTTTGGTCATGCGTCTTTTCCCATCTCTCCTGCATGCATAGTTCAAATTTGAGCAGAGGAGCGGCATAGGGCCGCGATGGTCCTGGCCGCATTAGAAGATTTGCAGAGGGCTTTGGCAAGCTTGACTGTAGTGTCGAAAGGTGCACCTTGCAACTGGAGAGAAGTATATGAGATTTCGTATATAAATTTGCTTCTCGCTGAAGATTAAGCATGGCAAGCACATGTAGGCTTCGACAACAAAGAAGTATTTATTTCATTATTAGGTCACATACTGATGCCTTCGATCAATGGATTTTGTAGGCAACTGAAATCATCATCCAAGCTATTGCCGTTGCTAGCTCGTGTAGTACATTTTATTCATGTGCTTAGAATGGAACTCTGATAGACTCCTGCTTGGATTGGATGCATTTCGTATTTGTGCATAAGAAACAAATAATGGAACACATCATTGTTGCCGCATATCGAGGAGCAAAACTCATATCTCTTTGATTTCAGTTATTCCCACTAACTGCATACAGAGTTGTGACAAGATTGAATTCGTTTTCCATGTGAAAAGGGACTCTATGTACAGTTCTATATGTTTCATCTTCTTTGGGATTGCCTTATAGATTCTCCTTGACAACGCTTGCTTCTTCATTTGCAATTACTCTGGCAAAACATGGATTGTATCCCAAATAAGGTAATGTATAAGCATACCGCAAATACGATTGTTTTTTTTTTTTGGATTCATATGTGTAGCCTCTTTTGCAATGCAGTTCGTAATTCTTATATTTTTCATTTCTCTAACATAAAATTTGAACAGATCTTTCTCTTCTGTTAATACTCGGTGATCTGTCACCAAGTTTCAAAAGTAGAAGTGTTCTACGGATCAGAGCATTGGTGCAAATCAGTGCATTGGTATCTAGCGTTGGTGCAGATCAGAGCTGCTGGCTTCTTTTGTGTACACGGTATGATCTATATACTATTCTCAAAGCTTGAACTGTAGAATGAGAGTTGAGTTGGATGTTCGCATCCTTTTCTGCAACGTTCCTCCTTTTTGAATACTTGCAAGTTTCAAAGAACCAGATTCGACTGGTAGAGGTTTGCTGCTACTACATGTCCTAAATTTTCTTATACTCAACCAGCATGTTGGATTGACCATACATGATATGCCAACTCTGTAAAAGATGGTTCTTATTCTAATAATCCTGGTTGGTTTATTGATATGCCTTGCCATTCCAAGATGATTTTTTATCAGGCTTTGAAGATGAGTACATTGTTCCAGATTTAGAGCCTTTTGATGGGCCTCATAGGCCACATTCGACATGCCCTGTAGTGTCACATTGTACTGTAGTTTACCGAACCTGATAACTTTATAGTTATTGATAGTATCATTTATAGTCTTCCCTTTTGTGTTGCGGAATAGAGCTTGGAGTTTGCCATGTAAACCTTATTTGATTCGTCATACCAGCAGGCATTATGTTCAGTGCTAAAACTTTTAAGTTTTGTTCATTAGTTTCATCTATGAAGTGCGTAGAGCTCTTTTGATTGTCACTTTGAAGCATTCTGAACATGTTATGGTATGTAGGCTTGCCCATAGAGGTCATTACGTGGGTTTTGCACCAAAGTTTACATTTTAGAGGTATCCTCATTTTTTTCTGATATCTTAAGTTGCATGCTTTATTAAGCAGGCCACTAATTGGCTAAGTTTGAATCAAAATCTTAGAAGGAGAAAGCCAGTCAATTTGGTGTGCTTGCTATGCAGGCCAACATGTTTTATGGATGTGGACAGACAATCAGTCAGTTGAATGATATCGCAATGCTGCAATTAATTTATTCCTTTGTTTGGAGCACTGGCAGCCTTTATTTCTAACTAAAATAAAATGTGGAATCTTGCAGCCATGATTGATCACTCTACTGTTGTGCATTGCTTTTTGGTTTACTTACACTCTGATGCCATTCTAATATTGTATGCACAGGCTTTACCTAAGATGCTAAAAAAGGATTCTATGTTTGTTGGCTGCTGGTATTTTCATTATTATTATGTCCTCTAAATCTCTAGACGTTAAGCATTTGTATCCATTTGGCGCCAAATGTATCAATACCCCAAAAATTGTATGCACTAGGGCATTAGGAATATTGCATATGTGAAGAAGACGTAAAATGAGATTATGTACTCTTGGTGCTGAGGTGCTGAGAGGAGCAGCAATAACTCTTTCATGTAATATAGTCATGTAGCATTTGTCTTGGTTGAAGTTAATTGTTTTGAACATAAAATAGTTCATATATGTGCAGTTTTTAGAAAGCTTCTCAACATCTTCCATTTGCAGAGCATTTTGCAGCAGGAGATGCATGTGGTTTTAATACATACGGGCGTTCACTCTACTGATGTGCATTGCTTTTATATATTAGCATTAGAGCTTATTACTTCTAGAAAATCACTTTTCTTACTTATCATTAAACTTTCTACTCTAAGCATGCTTGCGGAGATTTTGCACAACTACTTAGTCCTTGCTTTGCTGTCGGTAATGATTCGTTTACGTTGTTGATCGTCTGGAATAGAAAGTGTCAGTGCTGCTCTTATTACTACATAGTTGTGCACGTAGTGATCCCTTTGTAACATTAGTAGCTATGCGTGATGCTATTGTAGCAATCTTCGACTTTGGCATCTTACCTATTGGCTATTCTCTAGACTCTACTTGCATGTCATATTTTCTGCTCGGGGGTATTTTTGGCTTTAGGGGTAGATAACAATTAAGCCCCATTTGTACTTCTCTAAATGCCTGTCTCTATTGTAATGCACATGTAGGGAATGTAGTTACTATTTGCAACTTGGTAACTAGAGACTTCTGAGTTTTGTTCTTCTTTGGCTTCTGCTATGAAACTACTCTTTACCTCTTCTTCTTGCCCCTAAGTTCATATTAGGTATTTTCATTTTATTGTTTGTGTCGAACCTCTGATGTGAATATGTAGGCCATTTATTTTAAGACGTTAGTACATGTTTAGAGCTTTGTTGGGGCAATCGAATGATCACAAATGCAGGTTATGCTTTCTTGACAGTTTGAAATAGGACAATTTAAGGTGTAACAAAAAAAGTAGTTATGTTAATCACTTTGTCAATAATTTTGCTAGCCATCATTTTCTTTCTCATGTTGTATATGCAGTCCAGTTTGGAAGCTTAAAAGTTGAGGTTGTTGAACATGCAATCCAATGTAACACACATTTGCACAGCATCTAGAATCAGTCTGATACCATTGAATAGGATTTTAAACTTTAGGACTAAGGCATTCTCAAAGCGCAGACCATAAAAAAGATTTTGTTTTAAGTATTAAGCAAGAAACATCCAAGAAGCAAAAATAGTTTGTACTTTGGATTGCCAGGTATGGTCACATTTTGGAAAAAGCTTTTGCAATAAGATTACTTTACATCACTTTTGCTTGACATTCTTTACTGTTTCGAATTGGAAAGCAGGGTCAAGGGAACAATGGAGAATGGAAGGAGGGTAATGTGTAATTAACATCAAAGGACACTTAGTACATGTGTATTAATCTTTTGGAGCATATAGTTGGTGGATGCATTCTCTTTTGGGGTTTAATTCCCTCCTATGTGATGGAAGATAGGGACGAGAGAAGTGATGCTAAGATATTAAATGCTATACCTATTTGGATGCATGAACGGTGAACGGAACAAAATTAATTCTTTAGTTCTTTTATCATATATCCAAGTTCTTTTGTTATTGTTTGGTTGGTTGAGTAGGGCAAGTAGAGATGGCCCATTTGGAAACCATAATGCTACTTATGTCCATGCAAATCAATTAACTACAGTCTTGCAAGAAATTCTAACTTCCAATTCAGTATGTTTGTGACATATAAGAGAAGCAAAACCTAAGAATCTCATGCATAAATTGTACTTGCACTTGCAAATTAGAGAGACTTTAAAGTTAACTACTTGAATTATGATGGCACTCCATAGGCCCTCACTCAATTAATAACATGGATAGCTTTAACTACTCTATTCATTTGTATGATAATATATCTCTGAATCTAATTCAACATTTTGTCTTATGTATGACTCACAGCCCATTACAGACGCTCTCGAATAATGCCCGGCATCGCCGGGCACACATTTCTAGTTATTATTATTATTATTGCCACTACAGGCACTCCCCTTAATTCTAAACACACTACAAATGCAAATACACTACAAATGCAGTTGATAATGTGCAAATGGCTCTTAAATAGCAATTTCCAACATCGCTCATGCCTACCAGCCATTTTGGACTCACAAAATAATTTGAAAGACTCAGAAAACAAAGCACCAACTAACCTAGACCAAAACTCTAGAAGTTCACTTGACAATACAAAGATACAAGCGAAGGTACAAGGCCTTTCACTTTGGCACAGTCTTAGCCTTCGGCACAAGGGACTATCCACTTGGCCACCAACATCAGTAAAGGAAAGGGGTAAATGTGGAGGTAGCTCAGGCGGCGCCACCAGAGCTCTGCCAAGAAACCTCCAGAAGGTTTTCTGATTTCCATTCACTGACTATGGAGGTCGGCTTGTGTTTAAACCTCTGTACTTTATATTTTCCATAGCTCTGCCATACTGGTTCTGTTCCAACGAGTAGCCACAGAAACAACGCGCAGCCAAAGCCAAAACATGGTCGGATCTGAGCAACATTTTCCCTTTCTTGGTCTGCAGGGCTACGACGATATGATTTGCTCAGGCAACGATGCTCATAAGGAAAAAAAAGGGGCAACACAACTGCCAATCAACAAGACCTTCTGGGCAGGGCATAAATCCAACGATTTGTTGATTTGTCTGGGCAGGTCTGATTTGGCACCCATTAGTTCTCTCATTGGTGCCAAGAAATCTAATGCAAGTCCGGCGATGCAGCAAAAAAGAACCAAATATTTTTGCCACGTAGCAAAAAATTCTGCCTTGCGGACGTTTACATGGCGTAACCACATTGGCTCGGGGGTTTCTGTTGCGGTTTCCTCCATCTGAAATTCTTATAATTTGTATAAAAATAACGTTGCCACTGTCGACCAATAAGCCTTCAAGTTCCCAACATAGCCTACAACGGTGGGGAAAAAAATAAAATAAAGCCAGATTTAAGCTATGTATAAGAAAAGCTACCTGGCATTAACACGTCTGAAATCGCGGTATCGGACGTGAAAATTCAATACAATATGGATTTCTTGAATCGGACTTTACTCTGGCCCTGCTTCTTCTACCTATTGTAGGAAAGGGCCTGCAATGGATCAGGGCGATGATTATCTCTTCAAAGTGGTGCTTATAGGCGACTCGGCAGTGGGAAAGTCGAATCTGCTGTCCAGGTACTCGAGAAATGAGTTTCATTTGAATTCAAAGGCAACAATCGGGGTAGAATTCCAGACACAGAGCATGGAGATTGATGGAAAAGAAGTAAAAGCTCAGATATGGGATACTGCTGGCCAGGAGCGATTCAGGGCTGTTACTTCCGCTTATTACAGGGGGGCCATGGGAGCTATGGTGGTCTATGATATTACTCGCAGACAGACCTTTGACAATGTGGAACGCTGGCTTGAAGAGCTTCGTAGTGAGTCCGCTTTCTTATAACATATTGTATGCTTCTTGTTTCCTATCTGCATTGTAGGTAGATTTAGCAAATCTGTTGGCTTATTCACATACGCGGCTTAGACCTAAGTGCTTTCTTTTGTGTAGTGTACTCGGATGCAAGCTTAGTGACTATGTTAGTTGGAAATAAGAGCGACCTAGAACAACTGAGAGAGGTATCGACGGAAGAAGCTACAGATCTGGCCCAGTCACAAGGGATGTTTTTTGTCGAGACATCTGCTTTGGAAGCCACAAATGTTGCAGAGGCTTTTCAATCTGTTGTAAGAGAGATCTATACTGTAGCAAGCAGAAAGATTATATCGTCTGATTCTAAAAGGAAGAGAAATTTAGCCGTGGAAGCCAGAAGCTTACAGGATTCGAAAATGGAGATGCCAAATCACTTGCGCCAAAGACTAGATGTTGTTCCATGGGGTAAATATTCCGAGTAATGATTATTAATCTGTTTTAGTGCCATCTACAAGGAAGAGAGTGAAGATTAATCTACAGCCAAACTGATGGAGACTGAAATTTTGTTAGAGTCCCATGCGTAAGTGTAGATTTGTGTAGCTATATTCAACCATTTTTATGTAGCTATAATCATTTTTATGTAACATGTTGAAACACAAGTTTGTTTTTGGTGGAAAGACGTGTGTTGTTAATCACATGAATATAGAATGCAAAGCATCTGCCTGCATTATTAGTTGAAGAGTGTCAAAGAACATCATTTAATAAAGGAAATTTGATGTTAAATTGTGAAAGAAATATGTAATCTTCGTTATGGATCGATTGTGGTGGGCCAAAGTATGCTTTAAATTAATGTCATAACATTTTTTGCTCGCAATTTTATATGCACTCTTTAATTAAACTGCGTTATTGCTTTGAAGTTCACATGCTGGTCCAGCTATGCTATCTATTGTATGGAGTAATCCCAAAATTCAGAGGCAATAATCCTTATTATTGTGTTCACAATTTCTATTGGTGTTTTTGTGGTTTGTAGCAACTTATAATAGAAGGTACCTTTGGATCTGGGCAGTTTGGAGAGGTGTAAATGTTTAATGGAAAATACATATCTAACCTCATTTCCAACTAATTGCCCATTGGTATTTTCCTTATACCTTATTTCCAAATAAATGCCCATTTCGTGTTTGTACATTGTCACTTTAGCTAGTCTAGCGAGAAGTTAATCTTACATGCGACAAGTGGTAGTTCTAAGCGACTAGTTCTATGGGACCAAACGTGTGACAAGTAATTTGAGAACAAAAATGAATTTTATATGGACGTGAGGCAGATATTTACATGCACGTAATACACGAATGGTGCAAATTACGCCTATATTCCCTTCATCTTATTTGGCGAAAAATCGTTCAAAGATTTTTGAGGTGTGGCAACCCATACGGGGCCCTTTCTTGCCTCTTCTTTGAGCCAAGGCTATTCCGGCAAGCCCGTTCCTCTTCTTACGGCATCATCGCCATAGGTAGCAATCTATATCAGAATAAGCCGATTTGCAGAGATCAGATATAAGCCTTGATTTAAAGCAAGCGAGAGGTAAATCTGCAATGGATGCATGTTTTTTTCTATCTATCTCTGCCAAAATTGCCACTGCATGGATTTTTTTTTTTTTTTTTGAGGGTACGAAGGTATGATTTTCTATTAATAAAAAGTGGTCCAAGACCTTATTACATAGTGGCCCAAATGGCCTTATAGGAAGAAGTAGCACATGGTCACCAGATAGGAAGCATCGGTTTCATAAAAAGCAAATTGGCTAAGAAAGCACCATACAATAATGTCTGCGTATACTCGATTGAAGCACCTTCAACCTCTTCCCTATCATTTACAAGAGGATATAAGCCTCTTCTCTCGTCTCATCCATTACTAAGGGACTTGGTCCTCTTCCAACCATATCAAGTACTATGGGAAGTCCGCTACATTAGTGGAGCCCCTACTAGAAACATGCATCCGGACTATGAAGCATACTCTCGAAATATATTCCCGGAAGCATAGATTTTTCAAGATGGATAACTTGACTAGAAGTGCACTCTTAAAAGTTCACTCTCTTCTCCCATCCATAATACTATAGGAGATGTAAACCCTTTCCATCAGTACATTCCTGCTAGCTTGAAGCATGCCCCGAAAGATTAAAGCAAAAAAAATACATTATTTTAAGGAGAACTCTCTCCATCTTCTCATAAATGAGGTACTACGAGGCCTGCGGGATTTGGCCACTGGAGGTTATGTAGAAGTCTCTAGTTCGTCCTATGCCGAAATGAAGAAGTGGCATCATTCAAAGGATGGGAAGTCCCAAGTTTTGTTGAGCCAAAAAAGCTTTTTTTTTCTTTAAGGCATTTGCATGATGCTTTGTGGCATGTCTGCTCCGAACTATAGACGATGAATCGGCTGCTTCTAGAACCCTTCATGTTGTCTGCTTGTTGTTGCATCAAAAGGAAGTCCGAAAAGATGGATTCTGGGATTGAAATGAAATGCAAGTAGCTAAGAAGGAAAAAATCCCAGCAAAGGAACAACAGACCTAACCGGTTTTGACAACCCTGCTCCTCAATGACAACAAAAAGCACAAGAAATGCTTTTGATCTGCTATGCTAGTTGTCTTACAGTGGGATCTCCATAGCCCACGAGAAATCTGCCGGAACAGAGCAAAAAAGAGGGCAAAGAAAGGGGGATCTCCATAGCCCACAAGAAATCTGCCGGAACAGACCAAAAAAGAGGGCAACGGAAGTTACCAGGTGTCAAAGTTTAAGTGGTAATTTGCACCATTCAATGTATTACGTCCCGTAATGCACGCCTAGAAGATTCCAAGTATAATTTTCTTGCGGCATGACTCGCTCACTCTGCCGCTCGTGTCTTGCCTCGATGCTGGTAAGTAAGCCTCAAAAATTAGACACCTAATCTTTTCCGTGCGTGCATTACGTAGTACATAAATTGCATGTGCTCCATCTTAAATTTGAAATCACACTACGACCCTAAACCGAAAAAAATAAAAATAAATGACCAACAAGTTTGTGACATGTGGACTTTGGGCATCTTTGCACCTATCACATCTAAGGTGCCCAACGCCGATCGGCGTTTTGGCACGCTTCGATTTTTGACGCGGTAATGCATGTCCATACTTTAAGCGGGGCGAACACGTCACCTTCAGCAGCGGCGAAAACTCCCAAAGCACCTTCTGCGCCCGGCAAAAGCGGCACCTTCTGCGCCCGGCCAAAGAAACTTAAGAGCTTCAATCCGGCTCAAATTTGCTGCCAGATCTCTCGAATTCGATATCAGATCTCTCAAATCGCTGGATTTTTGTCAAAGAAAAACCTAGAAGGGCTTAATCCGATTCAAATCACTGGATTTTTGAGAAAGAAAAACCCAGGAGAGCTTCAATCCGGCTGAAATTTGGTGTCAAATCTCTCAAATCGGTGGCAGATTTCTTAAATCGCTGGATTTTTGTCAAAGAAAAACCTACAAGAGCTTTAATCCGGTTTAAATCACTGGATTTTTGAGAAAGAAAAATGCAGGAGAGGTTTAATCCGGTTCAAATCCGGCCCTGCAGTGATTTATTGGTTAAAACTGGTGGCAGATCTCTCAAATCGGTGGCAGATTTCTCATAAATCGATAGGTTTCGGCTGGATGATAGAAGCAAGATGGCCGATTGTTTAGGTCTCTGTTCTTGCTTGCGTGGCACAAATTTCTTTGGTTTGGACGCTGATAATGTGATATGGATGGAGCGGCACAAAATTTTCAGTGCCAAACGCATGCCTAATTGTGCCACGTAATTGATTTTGGTCACCGATAGTGTGATTTCACCCTTACAATTGTGAGGGCTAACGGATATGTAGACAACTTTCCCATTGCATCTAATTGCATTGCTACCAGTTATTTTCAAATACGAAGTTGCTAAAAAAAATTCTACTTTTGACAAATTAGCCAAAATAGATGGGCCTTCCTCCCGTTCACCTTCTTCCCTTGCCAAAGAGTCTTCTTCCACCGATCTCATAACCCCACTCTCCCCATCATGTACCATGTACAACAATGGACTACCTTCAATGTGTGTAACAACATTCTTGGTTTGCTGGCCTCTTTACATGCCCAAGAGCCCATGCATATTCGTAGCGTTTCAATTTTGCTTAACTATGTTGCATGGCCTTCTCATCATCAACTTGCTCGAAGAAGCATTGCCAACAAAAGATTTTGAAGGTACGTTACCTCTTAATGCTACGAGCTACATTTTAGCCAAAGAGCAATGGCGTTTCTTTGAATATCAGTTTCTTTCCTTTTTTTTTCTATTTTCTTCAATAGAAAAGAAAATATAATGATGCATCACTGAAATAGAACTACTATAGGAATAAACTCAACACTTTCATCCACTTAAATCTTATTGAATGCTCCTATATACTAGGCATAAAAGTCTCTCTCCACATCGAAAACAAGAATTGCAAGCTGACACTAACCAAATATAATACAAATCAGGCATATTGGTACCTGATGAAGCGCATGCTTGGCAATATCTGCATATACCAAGTCCAAATGGAACTTCAAGGTACTTTGGCGTCAATACCAAAATTCCACTCAAACTTCGTATGCGAATGTCTCTTCAAGCGTAACAGGGCTTCGAAAAATAACTTAGGTGCTTCTGTGCTCAAGCTTCAATACGTAAGATCTAGACTACTTTAGCTACTCCTTTTATTACTACCACTTTAATATAAACCACTAATTCTGGATTTATCTGCATAATTCCTTGACCAAACATGACATCTATAATTATCATTTGCAAAGGCTGAACCTTCTTGCTACTACAAAAGAGTGAAGAGATTTAATGACATAAATCAATTTCCTTCTAGAAAATTTCTTTCATACCAAAGCTTTAGTTCTTCATACTCCTTTTCATAACTTGAATCTTGCTAATATCAAATACATGAGATGTTCATGGCTCATGGCTCATTTATCAACATGCGAGGCATCTATGAGTGATATGATGGTCTAATGGATGTACACAAGATCTAACGGATATGCATGCAAGGGCTAACGGATATATAGATCTTGGATACGAGTGACTTCATAAATTTATTATGCAAAGACAAGTTGTACGACTAATTGAAGTCACATAAGTAGCTGAAAATTGGATTTTGATTAACCCACATAAAATTGGCTCCAAAGAGTTTAAATTCTTCCACAAGATATTTTCATAAATTGTTTCTTGGGCTTTCCACCATATAGATCTGTGGTACATTGAAATAGTCAATGCAATCTTTAAGTTTTCAATTAAAAAGAAGGTATGATTATGTGACTATGATTGCACTATTGTTTGTCCCATAGACCTATTGGTCTCAATGGGCAATAAAAATCCATTCCGGAACTCTTTAAAGTAAGACATATCCACTTTCTCGAGCCATTTACACAATCTATCTTTCTTGGTAGTATATTCAACTTTAACGAAGACATCAGAATCTTGAACCGGAGGTGAAGGAGGAATTTCAGGTGGAGGACCGCTCGGCAGATGAGGTGACACAGAGTCATTCATGGCGGTCTTTAAGTTTTCAATTAAAAAGAAGGTATGATTATGTGACTATGATTGCACTATTGTTTGTCCCATAGACCTATTGGTCTCAATGGGCAATAAAAATCCATTCGGAACTCTTTAAAGTAAGGCATATCCACTTTCTCGAGCCATTTACACAATTTATCTTTCTTGGTAGTATTTTCAACTTTAATCGGAGACATCGTAATCTTGAACCTGAGGTGAAGGAGGAATTTCAGTGGAGGACCTCTGCAGAGGAGGTGACACGAGTCATTCATGTGGTATTTGGTTTCGCAGGATCGGGCAAGAATTGATATGCAATTGCTAAATGCTCTAATCAGTCTCGTAATCAGCATGGCTAGGCGGCGGAGGAAGAACGATCCGAAGCCACCACAAAAGCCGCCGAGCTATGTGTAGCTTGCATATAGCCACTTTCCGAGATATTGAAGCGATTCAGCCATAACCGCGAATTTATTACTCAAGATCAAACCTTGCTCGATACCAATTGATCTGACCTCTTATAGATCTTGGATAAATCACCTAAGGAGAAGCCCGATCCACCCAACCGGATTCACCAAGAAGTCTTTATCTTGGAGCAGGTAATCTTTATCCCGCTCAGGTCAACAAGCTTGGCTATGGAGTTGGAAGTAGAAGGGAAAATTAGTAGAGGAAGAGAGGTAGGGCTATGGCTGTGATTCTTCATGTCTTGTCCCCTATGTATGTTCTTTTATAGTTTCTTGTTCCTCTTCCATCTTTGCCTTTTTGGAAAGGCACTTAGTTTTTTCTTATTAGATCTAAGATTGGTCCTTTGATTAGGTGGTTGGTCTTTCAAGCTAGAGACTAGGGTTTGAATCCTTGTGATGACAAGTTTGGATGGATTGATATAGCCACACACATTTTAATGAGCCAATGGTTTCATTTAAGTCACTTGTTGGTTGTGAATCACGTTCCCCGAGCTAGTATTTTGTTCTAATACCATAACATTTTTTATGTTGACTGGTAGCAAAAGAGGCTTTAATCGTGTTCTTATAATCGATTTGAAATAGGCAGCCGGTCTTGCTCGCTCTGGGAGAGAAGGTGATGTCTTTCTCAAATATGAGAATTAAGGTAAATACATGAAATGGCTTAGTGGGGTTTAAATCAAAGTAATGGGTTTTTTAAATTCTTTCTATCTTATAGGTCAGAGTTGATGAAGAAAGGTAGTAGTCGCAATGGTCTTGTTCACCTTAACCATTGCCACATGCAGATCTTCACAGATCTCCATCAATTTCTAAAAAAAAAGGGAGTAAGCCAGAGATTTTTTGGCAATCCAAGTCCAGTTTATCAGAGATAATGGCGTAGATATTTATACAATATATATCAAAGCATCGAAGCTGCATCCTGTACATTATTTCAATGATTTTATCATATCAACAAATGTCCATTCTTTCTATCAAGATTTGGTCCATTGAATTAGGACTTGGTCCATAGCAATGAATGTGTCACTGTAGCTTTATAAATGTCAAGTTTCTTTAATAGCTTAAGCACCCATCTCAATAGCAACAAAAAAGGAGCAACAATAATAATTACAAAGGACGAACTTTTTGACCAAAGCATCTGATTTAAAAAGATTGATGAAATAGGTGATGTGTTATTTGACGGGTTCTTAACGATAACACTGACGAAGATTTTGACAATTCCAGTTGCGAAAAAGCTGATACAAATACCGAAGATTGATCTGCCGCTTTTTCTGACGTTAATTCTGACGCTTTTGTTGACACTATCAGGGAGATGAAAAGTTGAGGAGGGAAGACTGCACATGTCAAATATGCGACACGGGTGAAGTTGAAGATGAAAATCATATGCTCAACCGATGCACAACATACACAGATATGAGAACCAAATTCCAGAAGATAGGGTGGGGACAACAGGTAGACATCCTCATGTCACAGGATAGTACATTAGCAGATTTGGCAGATGCAATCGGCGAAATGACGGACATACACCGAAAAGAGCACCAAGACAAAGGGTTCATAATATGACTTGATATCAAAGTGGGACATTGGAGCCCACCAATGTGTACAACCCAAAGTCATGAGAAATGACTGACATACACCTAAAAGAGCACCAAGACAAAGGGTTCATAATATGGGTCCGATATCAAAGTGGGCTATTGGAGCCCACTCAATGTACAGCCCAAAGTCAAAGTTGATAACAAAGTGCTCTCGCATGGCCATGAAGCCAATTATAAGCGGGGCACGGATACCATATAGAATTGAGATAAGCCTACAAATAGACTACATTATACCGGTGTGTTTCGCTTGTAGCGATATGCAATGGGAGCTCGCACACGCTACACAAGTCATGTGATCTGCCGACACTAAGGACTATAATTGTATTCTATTCTATTCTATACTATTCCGACGCTTTTTCTTACACTTATCGCCGAAAAACCGATGAGTTTTCGACCCTTTTTACGACAAGCAAGCGCCGATAATATCGCGTCGATAAATCGCCGGGCCTAGTAGGGTCTGGACAGTTGCCTATTTTGTGAAGACCATCTGACGCTTTTCCTGACAAAAAATGCTCATTCTTTTGTAGTCACTGCTCGTCCAGGTCTGCAAACTCCTTGGACTTCCCTGCCTTTCCATCATCACTTGACTCCACAAAGTGCTGGTTAAACCAAGCCTCATTCTCAACATCCTTCAACAAGGATTCGACATCTGACAGACTTGTTGACTCAATTAATTTCTGAGCAGCAATGATCTCATCTTCCAAAGGATTATTGTCCAACAAATACTCACTTACAAATGCAAAAGACGGACTGACATGACGTATACAGTAGTAAGAAACCATCTACAGCACTCCCATGAAACAAGAAAGAAAAAAAAGCATCTAGCTTCGTCCATTGCATTGAGCTACAACTCTGCAACAACAGATTAAATAGGTTAATCAATCTTTTAATCCAGAATTATAATAAAAAAAATTAACATGCAGCTTACCTAACCGAAAGTTGAAGCCAAGAAACTGTCTGGAACACCTGCTAAATAGTTAAACTCCAAGTGCAAGAATTAAACTCCAAGTCCTCAAGCTAAAACTAGTTTAGCATATAATAGCCTACCAACACAAGTGTCCCTAATAACCGGTCTCAAGTACATGAAATAATGGTTAGAAATAAGAAAAACAAGAAAGAAACAAATAATTTACCCGCAATGTGTTCTCCTCGCGAGATAATGTTCTAATGTGACGCTCCAGCATTTATACGGTATCATAATGCTATGCACGCCGACACGCTACTAAGACATAAGGGGTAATTGTCTAAGGAGTCGACCACAATGGTTTTATTTAGCTATGTTAATAAATCCATTGTGGATAATTATAAAGTATATAGCCTAATTACCCTAATTAAGCTAAATTAGTTAATTAGCACCAACAAGGGGGTGCCACTTGGCCCAAATCGATTGGGCAAGGCATGGTTTCCATTTTAGACACCCAAATTAGGGCTTTTGTGCCCCAATTCGAATTAGGGAGCAGCCGAGATGGAGGAGAGGAGCCTTTGGGCCCAAGGATTGTTGTTCGACCCCCTAATCGCCAGACACCCTCTACACCGCCGCTGCCATCCCAAAAGACAAAGACTATGGAAGCACCCCCTTGATAATCCGCCCAAACAAACAATTGGTTAGTGGTAGTTTAACTTGCAAATTGTAGAATAATACTTTGGTATTCTTTTCCCCATTAGTTTTGGTTGAGATTAACCCCTCTTTGGTAACTAGGAATACTTTTCAATTATGAATGATGCTGCTATGGAATGGTCGATGTATCTATGAATTAGTTCAAGAGTTTCCAAAGAAACAGGGGTTAAAGGGGGGTAGAGGCCTCCAGCTTGAGTATAGAATGCCCTAGTAGCTCCTTTTACACCCTACTAGTTGCGGCTCAGGTACAAGAGCCCACCGGGTCATAGACGCTATGGTCCGCTTAGCACCGCATAAGGGACACAAAGGGTGAAGGGGGGTGGGGTCTTGCACGAACATAAAAGGCTCCCGAGACTCCTACAAAGCTAGGCTAGGGGCCCTTGCCGCCAAAGAGCTAGGCGCCGAGCCGGGCCGGTATGGGTCCTGACACTCCCCTCGGTGTAGTGGTGTGGACCAGATGGGGCACCATGCACTTTGAGTAGATTTAGGTGAGTAAGTTCTGCACGGATGGGGGTCGCCGATGCGCACGTGTTCTCTAGCTCACCCATGGAACCACCGGATTCGGAAGGGGACGCTTCCCCGACCTCGTCGGGACCAAAGGCCATGAACCCCCGGAGTAGGCTTCCTACGGGTGATTCCACGAGCCTGCTGCCTCCCAAGGCTATAGCGAAGCCATAGCGTGAATTGACCCATCCGCAAAGTGTGCATGTGAGGGGCTGATGGAGTGGACAACCCTAGCCGATGTTCTATGCCAACAACGCCAGGTTATACCTGTCACGATCTCTTGGGGCCGGAGCGTCGGTCTATCCTCACGCGAGTCCGAACCGGGTAGGACCTGGGGTTTGGGGTGTTTTCTTAGTTAGATGCATATTCTTTGCCGTTGGTATTTGATGGATGAGCCACCCTTCGTGGGTGGCTATTTATATCTTTCTCTCCTAGTGTCACCACCTAGATTACCTCTCCCAAGATGTTTATCGTATGTGTACATGCTATGTGCATAACAAACATATATCCTCATCCCACAAATGCTAGAGCCCCGCTCTAACTTAGTTGAAATGTAACCTTTGTAGTTCTTATGATGTATGCACCACCTACTTTCCAAATGGGCAGGGCCAACTCTATGTTGGACTTGTACATGCCTGATGTATTCACATGTGTAGGCCATAAGCACTACGTGACTACCCCATGTATGGAGGGATTGCTGATGGCCCGACTTTTCCGGGGCTTTTATCTTATCTACATCCATACCTTTTGTTACAGTTGATGTTTGATATCGGACTTAAGTCCTTAAACCTTCTTATGATAAGTATGTCAAATGCACCTTGGTGCTTAAACTCTTCTATGTTTTAAGCTTTCATACTATTACCTTTGGAAATAAGGAATTACCTTCCTTTTATGTATACTTCCTTCTATTGCAGTTTTTAGATTAACCGTCATTTGTTTAATCCAACCCCAATGCCGAGGACATCATTATTTTCTAAGAGGGGGAGAATGTGACGTTCCATGTATTTATACTACGGTATACATATAAATAGTTTACCGCCACCCAATAAAGGTAAAAGCCACCATGCATGGAGTATCTTAACCTAAGGGGTTGACCTAAAAAATATGAATTTAAACTTATGGTACTTTTAACCCCATATATAAACTATAATTTTCCCATGGGATTATGCCATAGTTCCAAAGGTTTCTACCATAGTCCAAGGCCTTTTCTAAAGGTTCCTTCAGTTAATTTTATGCTTCCCATGTTTTGTCACACCTAACCTATTTATCTTAAATTAGCATGTCAACCTCAACTTTTGATCCCTTTGAATGTTGTCGCTTTTGGCTCCCCCATAATGAAGCGAGGCACTAAAACCTCCTAGGTCTTCTAATAGGAAAACCCAATGTTTCATATCCAATTCCTTACCCTCTTAAGAGTTTCAAAGTCATAATCTCTAACGGGTCTATGCCGCAAAGGAAACGGATCCTCCGCCTTCTACTGCCTAGAATTGTTCATCAGCGTGTAGGGTAACTCTTCGATTATATGGACTACTGGTCTATATAATCTTAACCGTTCTGATCAATACACCTCGCCTTGATTTTATCTGGACTTGGAATTCCTATGTAATGCCCTCTTCTTCTGCTACCCCTAAAGGTATAATCGCCAAAGTCATCGTGACTCTTCTTATCTTCCATCGTGGACGCCATATTCTTATATATATCTTTTCATTCCCAAAACCAAATAAATGCTCTTAGCTTATAACGCTGAACTAATACATTGGTATCTAGAACCTTTGAGTAGTTAAGCTCTCATTATCTGTTATTCCAATCGTTCCAACCATCATCTGGATGTTTTTGAACGCATCACCGTATATGCTAGACTTACTCTAGCTATTCTCACTCATTTAAACTTTTTCTCATCTTCCTTAGTACGACGTATCTATGATAGTCAACTCTAACCATTCTGATAACTTGAATGCTTATCTCCTCGTAAAGCATACCTAACCCAATATCTTTGTATATAAGCATATCATTATGCTTCTTCTCAGAAACATTGTCACGCAATATGCCACCAGCCCCTCATTAATATTCTACTATCTTTTAATATGATATACATCCTAATATCACAATTGACATCCTCGATATGATCACCACTATAGTATTTGATACTACTAAATCCTTCCTACATGCAGACCACTCACGTTGTTATTATGTATATAGTAACATGTGTACACCAACCCTAAGTCTAGACTCCTATGAAACTTGTTGACATAGGCATCTAGCTATATTCGTGCATCTTTGGCCAACCTATTTTTTTTTTCAACTTGGTTATCTTGTACCGCATACATGTTATGGGTTCGATACCACTAACCTTACTTGCCTTCGCCCTCAAGCTCCAAATCCTTCCACGGGGCCAAATGCCAACCTAAGTTCCTTGTGGACATATTTCATCTCCGTATAAGAACTCTTATCTTCATTACTTCCAAACTCTATAATTGAAAGGTTGTTTACAACTTCTTTCAAGCATGGGTCCATTACTTGCCTCCCTAAGATCTTTCTGAAGGTCAATCCTTGCACCTTTGCTAGCAATTGTCGTAGCTTTCCATTCTAGCAATTGTCTTCTGGAGACGCTTATTCACATTATTCCTCGGGCTTCGACCTCGCCTCTCTTCACCTTGTGGGAAACTACGCTCCACACTATTGTCCAATCTTTATCCGGCGCCTACATACCCCCGGGATATATAGGATCCGCCATTTCCTTTAATTTTCACCCCGCATAAGGATCATGCATTTGACCAACGTTATTAAGTGTATTCACGCCCTCGTGGGTCTTCTTTAGTCGCCTATAATCTTTAGCGCCTTTGTTTCACACCTCGGGAACATCAATCTTTTACCAAACACAATATATGTGTAATTTTATAATCCATAATTTATGGATCAACATCCTCATACAACACTATTCTCTACCGCTTTCACTAATCATACCTAATAATCGAAAGCAATAGCTATACAATGTCGAAGGCCATATTCTATGCCTCCGCACCATCATGGTCGAAACCTACACTTTTAAAAGTGTTTTCCCTCTCGTGAGCCGGGTACTTATAATCCACTTTTCACCTTAATATAGTACCTCCTTAACATGGTCTAGTAGATAATCATAAACCACTTCTCCATCAAATATATCATGCTATATCTAGTCTCCTTCTACATTGAATAGCAATCTAGATGCCGCATCATACATCAATCCTCCTAATTTTTAGGTCCAAGATTTCACTTACATACCAAACAATTCCCAACATTCAAAGACTTCTACTTCAAGTAGGAGCCCGGACTTCTCGGTCACCACCATCTAACAAAACGAGGGCGCACCACGATGGTTTCGATAAGCTTCCACCGTGGACACCATAATCACAACCGCCTTCTATGATACAGATCTATTGCATAGCCATAGCATCACGGATAGCGATAGCGGCGGTACCAATTATGTCGAATGTATATGTCGGGCTTGTACATGTGCCCTATAACTATAAGAGTGTCTCAGATGTGTCATAAGTTTACTTAAAATAACAATAAAATAAATAAGTAATTCAAATATAAGAATATCGGACGCCTCGATAAATGTACAAACATAACCAATGAATTAATATGTGTCCTCATGTGATCAGTAATCTATGCTAAAGATAGAAAGTGTGAGTGTGGAAACATTAAAGATAATCGAAAGGAGCAAGTTATTTAGACACATAATCAAATATAATAGAAGGGGATAAGTATGTAATGCCTTTACACAAAACTCCTAAGGAATAACGAGACTTAGATAATGTTATAACAAGGTTATGAGAAATAAATAAAAGAACGCCATTCGTAATTAATATTAACGTATATAGGTCAAAATGGAATATGCAAAGACAATATATAATTCTATTAAAGGGTAACTATAAATGTCAAGGCATCTAAACACTCACGATAGCAATATATGAGTTGTTAAAATTGTAACAAAATAGGAAAACAAAATTTAGATCCAAAATTACATTAAGCCTAGCTATAAAAAAATCACTCGTAAAGTGAAGGGAGAATATAATACATAAATACACAGAACTTAATATGATTAGAATGACTTTCTATTAAACAGTGCGAGGTTAATAACTCTGTATTATAATATAACAACAAATGGAAGTTCTTTATATTTATACATGTCTTTAATATATAATCGCCATTCGTATCTATAGAAAGAATGCTTTCTAAAATAGATAGAGTGTGAGCTCGTCACCACGGATGAAACAAAGGAGACTTCCACAAACTTTGACTGCTCACTTTGACAAATCCTAAGCGATGATCATGATGTGTTGCCCCTAATAACACTAGTCTTGATGTCGAGGACATCATCATTTTTTGGTGGGGAGAATGTGACGTTCCGGGCATTTATACTCGGTATAACGATGCACGGGACCCACTAGGACATAAGGGGGTAATTGTCTGTGGAGTCGACCACAATGGTTTTATTTAGCTATGTTAATAAATCCATTGTGGATAATTATAAAGTATACAAGAATTTAACGCTGGCGGAGCGAGCGCCTTGCTCTCTTTTTGTTTGGGTCCCATAGGCCAATTGGTCTCCGTGGATGCTAAAAACCTATTCTATTCTATTCTTACGTCTATAATTCAAGAGTTTTATATTTTTTTGGATAGTGAATGATATATTTGTGGATATCATTGATTAGATGCATGACAAAGTGTGTAAGTTGATCAGAAGTTTTGTGAGTGTCTAGAATGAATATCTCTTACGAATTTGATTTTTGATAGGTATTTGCTACATTCATAAGATGTCCAGATTGAAATGCAGGAAGTAAGACATTGTTATGTAGATACATGTATCGTTGTGCATTTCGATGTTAGGACCTGCAAATAAACGCAATAATGAAGTACAAAATTACAAAAAGGTTCAAAGTTTTAGATACGGACTAGGAAGAGGGAGGATTAAATCGATGTTAAGAAGTAATACCTCAATTCGTATCTTCAAGTTAGCTTATATATGTTGTGGGAGTTTTTTTTGTGGATTGTCACGTAGGGATATTGATTCTCATTCAGGAAGAAGTCGCATCTCCTTTAGTTTTAACTTATGAGACATCAAAAGCTCTAACACACATGTTTTTTACTCAAAGGTCAAGATCAAAGGTAGAAAAATGGAGATGGTTTGGATTGTTGGCTTAGTTGCTTAAACTTGAATTTCTGCATGAGGTTTACATGAGTGAATGCATTAAGCAAGAACCATGGAAATAAATAGAAGCACAAAGATCTAAATGATCCTCAAAATAAAAAATTATTACACCTGCAAAATATAACTCTGTTTCATTAGCAAGAGTACCCGTTGAAAAGCTTGCAAGAAGATCTAAAAATAATGCTAGGCACAGAATCTTCAGATTTTCATTGTAAGTATGTCGAAAATGACAAAATCCACTCGTTGTCCACAGCCAAAACAAAACTGTTTTCTAGTTTTGGCCATAACTTGCAAAGCAAACCTCTGTTTCATTAGCAAGAGTATCCGTTGGAAAGCTTGCAAGAAGATCTAAAAATAATGCTAGACACATGATCCTTAAATTTTTATTCTAACTATGTCACAAATCACCAAAATTAAGCCATTTGTCCCTACTTTGGACAAGCACGACATGTAAAGGGCATAACTTTGAATGGTTTTTATCCATGAGCATTTGCCGGAAAGCTTAACGAAGGCCCCACAAAAGCATTTAGATGAACGCATTAGGTCCAGAACCACGCTTAGTTGCAAAACCTAACGCTTAAACAATAATCTTCCAAATTGTCAAAAACAACATAAAGGCTCAATTAGCTAATCAACGCTTTTAAGGTTAAATAATCGTAGATACCGTCTTTGCATAATCGCCACAAAGAAGTCCAATTGATAATGCTTAAAACCAACTTAAACGTCAGAATCTCTTCCAGCCTTGACGAGCTGCATCTCCTTGTAATGCTTTGGTTAGAGATCGTATCCCTTAAATGTTGCTGCAAAGTAAACCAAAGCGTGTGAAAGCTTATTCTTTACCATTAAGACCCACGAGTTTGTTCAAATAGCAGAAGCTGCAGTAACGGTGTATCAAAGCTCCGCATAATAGGGTAAGGAATTAAATTCGAGATAGTCGAAAGTAATATAGAAGGAGATTTTACCTTGAGCTAGTCTGTGACCAATATTTGTGTCGGGTCTACTTCTTGAAGTGCCCAAAGCGTCCCAGAAACAGCTCCCACTTGTTCAACTAGTGGAGCACCACATATACTCCAACCATTTCTCGATGCACCTTTTCCAGCTAGCTTCTTGATGTTTGAATTCATTGTCATCAACTACATCTAACAATTTGGAAAATGCCACGATTACCATGTTTAATTGTACCAACCCAAGAGATTAGTGGAACATGCAATGTAAAACATGGCGCCTGCTTGTTCTAATGTCAAGAACTGCATTCCAACGATAATTTAAGCAACGTCTCGCATCCAAATTTGTGCGATATTCATTTTTTAAATTCTAATTCATGAATTCCTGTGTTGAATTGTATCATCTAATCTACCTTGATCACCAACAGCATGTCCCTAAGATCCTGTACCTCTTTCACAGCTGGCATAGTCTAAGAATGTTCCTTCTCTTGTGATCCCCAGGATGAGCTACATGCCATAAAGTTCTAATGAACTCTTATTTTAAGGTAGCAGAGACATAGCAAAATGTAAGATTGTTAAACATGACTTCAAAAACACAAGAAAGAATGTAAAGACAGCATTCACTATCAACCATATTGTCCTTTCTCCTTTGCCAACCTTGTTGCGTGAACCGTTTAGGAAGGCACATTCATTAGCAGAGGTCCCTTTATCTATCTAATCTGGAGCTAAAATGCAGGAAGACAATCAGTTTGTATACCATGACATGGAGCAATTTAGGACCCAAACACATAGCAGAGAAAGCAGAAGAGGGTCTTAGGCAACATCTACAAACCTTGAGGGAAGCGTAGGTTGTTTAATCCCGAGTCCCGCTTGGTCGCTTAGGTATTCCATAAAAGATACCACACACTAATGCCTTCATCCATTTTCATCTCTAGAGTAATAAGATAGAATGAAAACCAAATTGTATAGTCCTTGTAGTTTTAACCAAATAACACACAGCCATATAATCTGTTCACTTACCCTTTGCATAAAACCGAAGCTTCCTAAAAGAAATTGTGTCATTTTGTTAAGCACTGCTTGTTTTTGTGCCAACAAACTTCGGCCGAGCCACCTTTGCAAAAATCAAAGCATGCAATAGGGATGCAACTAGGGCAGGTAATCTAGGAGCATGAAGGTGTTTGTTCTCCACGAAACCCAAAAGTGGGAAAACCCCTCCAGCCTTGTCCAAATGCAATCTATTCTGTTCTGAAGTTTGTCCTTTCTCGCTAATTTTTGGCGAGGGAAATTGTAGAGGAAGCTTACACAAATTTATTCCACTCTTCATATCTAGAAATGGCAGATTCTCGCTAGTCGAAACCCGCTTGAATAGGGCGATCTAATTGCCGCTTCCACATCTAGAGCAAAGATAAAACCGTGCGTGGCCTTTGAACAGAGCTAAAACACAAATGTAAGGATTCAAAAACTAGCAGCCACGGTCGACATGCAAAAACACCGAATCAACTTTCTAAAATCTAAAACCCGATGAAAAAGGCTATTGAAGCTTGCAAATCACGGAACCCAGGCTAGGAACAAAAACTAAATGAAAAATTATTTGATGAAGCTTCAAAATGAGCCTTATATTCCCGCTTTCAAGCTCCCCGCAATGACGCGTTTGCCCTATTTAAAAGAGCTCAAATGGCGGTAAAGCACTTTCTGAATCGGGCTTTGGACAAATCCCTGTTTCCCGCTAGTGTAAAGAAGAGTAACGGCTTTTCCTTGCTCGGATCTTCCCCGTGTCGCCTTATCCACGTGAGCAGGCTACATCACCTAAAACCTCGCCTCTAAAAATGATGACAATTCCAAAAATAACTCCGTTCGAACAATTTTATATTTAGTCGATATAGCCTAATTACCTAATTACTAAATTAGTTAATTAGCACCAACAAGGGGTGCCACTTGGCCCAAATCGATTGGGCAAGGCATGGTTTCCATTTGGACACCCAAATTAGGGCTTTTGTGCCCCAATTCGAATTAGGAGCAACCGGAGATGGAGGAGGAGGAGTTGGGCCCCAAGGACCATTGTCGACCCCCACCGCCGGACACCCTCTACCGTCAGCGCCACCCCAAGATAAAGACTATGGAAGCACCCCTGATAAATCTGCGGTTCAAAAACAATGGGTTAGTGGTAGTTTAACTTGCAAATTGTAGAATAATACTTTGGTTATTCTTTCCGATTAGTTTTGGTTGAGATTCTTCTTTGGTAACTAGGAATACTTTTCAATTATGAATGATGCTTTCGTTATGGAATGGTCGATGTATCTATGAATTAGTTCAAAGAGTTTCCAAAGAAACAGGGGGTTAAGGGGGGGGGTAGAGGCCTCCGAGCTTGAGTATAAAATGCTCTAAGTAGCTCCTTTAACACCCTACTAGCTTCGGCCCGTGTACAAGAGCCCACCGGGTCATAGGGATGCTATGGTCCGCAGCACCGGACAAGGGACAAAGCCAGAAGTGGGGTGGGGGTCTTGCACGAACATAAAAAGGCTCCCCGACTCCTACGCGGCTAGGCCCGATAGCAGTCCGTAAACGAGGGCCTGCATGGGTCCGACACTCCCTGGTGTAGTGGTGTGACCCGTGATGGGGCACCATGCACTTTGAGTAGATTTAGGTGAGTAAGTTGGGTACGGATGGGGGTCACGGCACATATTCTAGCTCACCCATGGAACCACCGTGATCCCGAAGGGGGACTTCCCCGACCGCCTCATCGGACCAAAGTCCATGAACCCGGAGTAGGCTCAAAGGTGATACCTTGAACCTCCGCGTCTCCAAGGCTATAGCGGCCCATAGCGTGAATTGACCCATCCGCAAAGTGTGCAATGGGAGGGCGGATGGAGTGGACAACCTGCCGATGTTCTATGCCACCAACGCCATGCCAAGACTTCGGTCCGGCCGATCTCTTGAGGCCCAACCGCCGTCCGATCCCCTCACCGAGTCCGAGCCAGAACCCGAGGTTTGGGTGTTTTCTTAGTTTTAGATGCATATTCTTTCGCCGCTGGTATTTGATGGATGCGCCACCCTTCGGGTGGTTATTTATACGTGATTTATGCTGCGGTGCTAACCCTTGTATTCATGCTTCCGCGACGTAGAGTCCCATTGAAGGCGTGGGCGAATGACCCCTTCGTGTCCTTCTTCGAGCACCATAATATGGGTGGTATCGAATAGACTAGGGTCTCCGCCATGGGTAGGTGGTCGCCATGGAGGGGAAAGTCCCCGCATGTATACGGCCCAGTGTCGTATATATTCGTGGAGCCACATCTAAGAAACAAACAATGCATGTAGTTGCGGTTGAGTACGCCCAAAAACTCCACACAAAAATCATTCCTATTAGACGCAGCTTCCGTGAGAATATGAAAGATAACAAAAAGATTGACATTCGCACTTCGAAACTCGAAAAAGATCCGACAACTCCTTTACGCACTCGACCTCCAACGGCTCCAAGAATTCAAGTAAAACTACAAGCGACTTCATGAACTCGGCAACAAAGATTTTCCACAGGACGACCAAAGGTATGCAAATCTAACAAAACTCGTCCAAACTATAGCCGGGACCTCGGGCAACTCAAAAGCTAGATCACGGACCAAGCACCTCGACGACGACGAAGATCACCATCGCCAAATCTCGGCAGTTCGCCATAGCCGAAGTTCAAGAGGAGAAGAAAAATGACGAAAAAGTTTTGTTTTGGACCGCCGGAATTTTCCCCTTTAATTGGTTTATGTGAGGGAGCCGTCTGGGGGAAACCGAGTAGCGTCGCCGCTCGCGGCTAAGGAACCTTCACATGTCAGCAGCAAAACTTGTCGGACGTCAAGCCGTTGAGACGCTGAGGTCTGAACTGCTCAGTAGTTCAGGACGACCAGCTCAAAACATCAAACCGGTCGTCTCTAAACCAGTTCATGTGAACGCCTAGAAATCTACATGTGAGGCGCCTCTAACGGAAACCCTCCAGTTTCCTGGCACATAAACCCCTACTAGAACCCTAATCTCTTTCTCTAAATGACTCCTCCGATCTTAAAAGACGTGCTAACAGCATTTAGCCCCCTTAGACTGATTTCCCTTGTTATTACTGCTGGTGATGGCCGTGTAAAGGTAAGCATTTCAAGGTGCTTTGTTAGATTGGTGAAGACAGTTTAGAATCTTACTTCTCCTTTCCATCTAGACTTGGGATGTATCAGTGGCCGCTTAGCTGGAGAGATTATAGATCTAATAGCATCACCAAGTGAAAAAAATGTGCTGACAGGTACTTCAGCTGGGCATTTAGCTGTTGAATATGCAGCATTGGCATGGGGCTCTGGTCATGCTTCATCCACAAAGAAGGTTATTATTATTCTTGGTTAGCTTATTGCAGCCTGAGTGACTATGATTCTTCTAACTGCAGACTAAGAAAAAGAGTGGCACCAAAGGTTCTTGTCATAGCCTTTTAGGGACAAGTGCGGTGCTGGGTCCTGGTTGGGATCCAGCAGCAGGAGAACTGAAATGGAGACTAGCAACTGTAGTTCTGGGTTAGGGTGACTTTTGGTAGACTTAAAATTCACTAAGCAGGACTGTTAGTAATATTTCTAACTATGCTTGTACATTCAAATCCATAATTAGGGGTGTGAGGTCGCTGGTATTTCAGAGGAATGGACAATCCATTTTTAGTGCCTGGCAGATGCAGGCTGGTCTGCCAGCTTGATTCTTCATCTGGGGATATTTTGGAGAGTTCCCGTGTTGCCAAAAGTGGCATTACTTGTATTGCAGTGTCTGAAGGTAACCTCTAAGCTTTCAGCATGCTGAGATAATCTTTACATTGTGTTCATGGTCTTGCTCCAGATGGAAGCAAACTTCTTTTGCTGCAGGTTCTGATCTAAAACTCTATGATCTGCAAGTAAAAAAAAGATTACGGAAATTCACTGGTCATCCTGTAAGTCTTTTGAATTTGGATTTGGCATTATTCATCGGTCCATACACATTTTAAGTGGAGAATCAAAGTCTTTGCTTAAATATTTGAAACACTAGTAATGCCCAACATAATTTATTTGAAGCAAATTCTCTTTGTCTCTTTGTCTCTTGTCAACAGTGTTTATAGAGATGCATGGCTATGAGATGGAAAGAAATTAGCATTTTAGTGCAAGAGTCCTTTCTATGATATAGCAATGTCATAATAATATTTCTGTATGTTGCAGTCACCGTGAAAAGCATTGGCCTTTACCCATGATGGAAAATATGCATTGTCTTCAGCCAGAGAAGATAGGCATGTGGCAATATGGGATTGTGATGATACATCATCTGAACATGGAGCTGTTATGGCTCTTTCTATGGAGAAACCAGCACTAGCTCTTGATTGTGTACAATATGGGGAACATGGAAATGGCTACCAAATTCTGGCCATCACAGAAACAGGTGTAGCATACATTTGGTATGCTGAGTCGTTTGAGGATCTTAGAAAGATTGAACCAGTGAAAATTGGCGTGGCTCAAAAGACCATGCAAAAACTAAGAAATCACAGTCATGTGTTCTTGCAGCTAAGTTTTTGGACAGTGAATCACAGTTCTATTTATGTAGCCCATGGAACTCCTGCAAAGCCCTCCTTTGAGACCGTTACTATTAAATGGCCGAACTGGTTCCATTGTCTTAGATCTTCTCAAGGGGGACTTCTCTGCCTGCCCAAGGTTCAGGCAGTACCATTAAGGCTAGCAGGAAGAAGGTATGGATTTGTGCTAATTTATATGCGTTTTGAAGTTAATTGATGCCACTAATTTTGGATACATTCTTTTTCAGTTACTGTGCTGGGTGCTGACAATGCACGCAGATGCAAAAGCTATCACTAAGCCAATAGTTGAGTCAGATTCTGCACAGAAACATCAGAAGAGGAAAAGGCGCGGATGTTAGTCTCTCGATGAAAACCAAGAGACTCTAACAAGCCCAGAACAGACAAACTTGAGTATGTTCCTTTCACCAACATCTTGGATACACTTCTGTGGCACTCAAATCTTCTGTAAGCCCTTAAAGTTCTATTGTGACATTTTATCTGTTTTTTCAACAACAATTATTTGCTCTTTTTCCAGGTTCCTAATTGCAGTATTTTAACTTAGATGTTTATTTACAGTTGTTGAAGAAGATGGCCAAAGCTGGGAGGTTTCTGATGAGGAACCTACGATGGAGGAACGAATCAAAGCATTGGGATTAATGGAGGATAAAAAGAACGACAATGAAGAGGTGGAGAGGCTAGTTATTCCCCAAAACAGATTCTGCTGATGTGCTGCTGACCCAAGCATTACAATCAAAGAGGACAATAATTTACTTGAATCGTTGTTTGTCTCAGGAGTGAAGGGTTCAGTTTTGTCATGCCCTCTTTTTATATTGAAGTTATGTGAAGAAAAGCAATTTTTGGATTTTCAACAAGTTATAGGTGATTCACAGAATACTGTATGCAAGTTGGTATCAGTTGCGATGGAGCTTTTGAAGGTTTCAATCTCGAGAAGATTCAAGCAGGTCATTTATGAACAATCAAAACCTGCTAAGCCAGATAA